>VZTJ01006418.1:327104-342559 GCA_013397795.1 Orthonyx spaldingii | reverse complement strand
CCGCAGCGCCCCGGGCCGCCGCCGCCTCAGCGACCGCCGCCCGCCCGGGCCGGCCCCGCACCGTGCCGCGCCTCCATGAGCCCCCCGCCGCTTCCGCGCCCGCGCTGCCTCTCCGCCCGCCCCTCGTCTCCGCTCCCCCAGCTCGCTGTCCGCCGCCGAGGTGGGCGAGGGAGGCCCTTCCCTTCCCGGCCCTGCCTCCGCCTCTCGTGCCGCTGCCCCCGCGGCCGGCGGGGCGGCGCGGAGGTGCCCGCTCTCCTCAGGCGGGGCCATCCCGCATTTCACAGCGGGCACGGCCCTGCCCCAGGGGCGGAGGGGAGCCCCCCCTCCCCGGCATGGGCAGGGCTGAACCGGGGGTCTCGGCCTCGTCCCGCCGCCCCCCGCCGCGGGTGCGGGCGGCGTTAGCGCACCGCACGCGAGAGGTGTCGCTCCAGCAAAAATAAGGACTTCTCATGAGAAGTCTGGCAACGCCGCTTCGCCGGGAACGGCAGTGGCCGTGCCGTGAAATCCAGCGGTGTCAGTGTCCCACCGGTTCAGTGTCACACACAGGCACCCGACGCCGATCCCATCCTCTGCACCTCAGCTCTGGGGAGAAGTCTTTTCCCCACGCAGCTTCGAAGGAAGGAGATGTCCAGGCAGAGCCTGACACCACAGTGTCGACAGACAGGACTTGTTCTAGCCTCAGGTCCCCTGCTCAGGTTGTTCTGTCTGGGCAAAGTCTTCCTAAAGCTGATTGTCCCAGCATTCAGGGAGCCCGACATCCCTCTCATGGAGTGTACGGATTTATCTGTTTTACTTGAAAGCAGGTTAGGAGACGATATTTTCTCCTGAAAGGAGGTAATGGGCTAATCAGGCCTTTAGTGAAGCTGTGAAGTACTGAAACAACCTTTACTGCTAGAGTAAAAATCATACATCTCTTATCAAGAGTCTAGGAACTTATAGAAAGAATATCTGGATTGTTCCAATACATATTGGTATCCAACACAATTTTGGGAATATTGAGTCTTGTTGGGAATACCAAATTTCTTCTTGAGTACTTGGAAGATGGAAGCACTCAGGTGGATATTGAACTGTTTTGTCTATGTGGGGTCAGTGATAAGCACAGTCATATGAAAAGAAAAAAAGATTTGAAATCTGAAGAGTTCTGCAAAGCGAAAGCAAACAGAAAGCTTGTGTCTCCAGATACTATGAGTATCAAAGAAATCCAACAAGAAGCAAGAATTTCAAACTATTTCTTTTAAACTGCATACACTAGAGAAGACTGATCATGATAGGAAAACAGAACTCCAGTTCTGAGAATTGGGTGTGAGAAAGAATAGCAGGTGGGAGGAGAGAGGTCCATTCTCCCCACCACAGAAGCATGAAGATACAAGACTCATTGCAGTACCCTGAGATGTCCTGTTGCAGAACACACACAGGGAAAGTAGAGTAGAGCAAAATTAGAGCAAAGTTTAAGGATAAGTGCTTTATTGGCATAAAATGTACAAACAATAGTAAGACATTAAATTGAGACGAGTAATTGTTGTACACGCCTCAGATTTCTCCAGCAAATGAGAATTTCCCCATTTCTGGAATCTTACTTGTTGAAGCAGTTATCAGAGTGCAGTAAGTTATCTCCTTCCCAGTCAACTTAAATTGTTGTCAATGATGAAGCAAATGGGCACTACTTCATTAAATGTAAGCAAATACCCACTGATTCAGATGTGATGTTTCACTTGTTTGTTTTGCAAAATTACTTGTTTGAAAAATAAACAGAAGCACTAAGCATCAGGAAAGTCAAAGGTTCAGTGTTCCCAATTCAAGCGCAAAGCTTTGTTGTAGACCACTTCAAAGTAAATATAAGAAGATGACTCAATTTTTTAACAATATATGTATTTTCAGTATTTTAGGAAAGACAACACTTATTTCAAATGCAAATATTTTAAAAGCATTAAAATCACTTTTCTTAAATCTCATTTTAGTATATTTAACTTTTCCTGTATTCTTCATGAGAATGGAACCCCAGCTCTTTTATGATAAACACTGAAGGTCCATCTCTCTCTGGAAATTGACTGTTTAGAACAATTTAAAATTGACAACCTTCATTTAGATTGACACATGTTCCAGTAGCTCCTGTCAGTGCCATGGACAAAAACCAGTGCCAGCTAAGCCACTTTTTTCCAAATTTTCAACCAAAACAAAAAGTAAATTTCAAAACATGAATCTGGTGATTCAGACAATATGAGGCCTGATAGTTGAACATCTTGTTATACTTAGCAGCCACTATTCCTTCAAAAACCACTGAAGCTCTACAGGTATTAGGCAGAAGTCAGAATTTCAAATGCAAGATGGGTTAGCTGTGCCAGAACAAAGGACAATAAGGCAGGGGATTAAGGCAGTTCTAGTAGTGTTCATGTTACCTGAATGGCTTTGGGCAATAAGCTGTGGTCATTCATTTGACCTCTACCCATATGGCATCAGTTTGAATCTTGTGAGGAGCAAGTAGAACCCTCTATGTCAAAGCAAGATATATATTTCTATTACAAAGAAATATAAGTACATCAGAGAATTCAGAAACCATGGAAATACTAGGTTTGCTACAACTCTTAGAGGTGGAAAGGTAGAGACAGGCGTAAGGATGAAATGAAGATGAAGAATTATGGAAGCTATTCAAAGAAGCAGAACTGCAAAAAACTATAATGAAATATTAAAAACTAAATATTTTTTTAAAGGAGTGTAAGTATGAAAACAAGGACACAGAGAGGTTGTGCAGTCTCTGTCCTTGCACATACTCAAAACTCATCTGGTCATGAAGCCCTGAGTAACCATAATTAACTTTGAAATTAGTCCTGCTTTGAGCAGGAGGTTGGCCTAGGTGACCCCCAGAGCTTCCTTCCAGCCCAGATTGTTCTATGATTCCATGAAAAAAAAATTAAAAAAGAAAAATATGATTGGAGAAAGATGAAAAGACTGAAGTGGGGAGGAAAAAAAGGAAAGGAAAAGACCTATTAAAAGAACAGAGATGTAGGGGAAAAAATCAGGAGAAAATAGTCTTTGGCTACAAAGAAACAGAAGAAGGGGGCACAACTGAGAACATTTAATAAGATTTTTAAAGGCTAGAAGTTATAGACTGGTAAAACTCCAGCTAAGGCAGTGGAACTATGCCGGTTTGCATCTGCAAATGCAGTCCTCAGAGATGTAATGTATTCTGACTTCATTAAATCTGCATTGACATTAAAGCTTGCTATTGAATAGTTGTCTTTAAAATGCCTCCTACATTAGTGAAATAAATTCATCTATTTACAGTATTTATTCTTTTCACTTATCTCTTTCAGTCGATATGTTTGGAATGGAGTATGTTGCCCAGTTACTTTGCAAGTCAATGAAATAGAGGGATAGTCTGTGCTCTTTGAAATCACTTCTCCTCCTTGGGGTTTCTCTATGATTTCATGGACAAAATGAATTGCAATTAGGTCATGATTATTCAAATGTTTGTATTGTGCACTTAACATGCTGCAGTAGATAAGACTTACCAGATAAAGCAGTAGGATTTGTGAAAATGCATACTGAAAAATTAATAAATTTCTTCCTTAGGACCACAGATTAGCTATTAAATCCTTTCACCTGTTTTTGGGTCCACCTTTTTATTTAAGTGGTCTTTTGTAAGTGGTTTTATCTAAAAATCACAAAGTGGAAAATAGAGTTATAAAAGTCAGTCATTCAGAAAAGGCAAAGACAACATTTCACAAGTAATTGAAATTGTTATAAAAAGTAAGACTTATGAACAAATTATATTTTGAAAAGGAGACTGCATGAAATACATATTTTACTTCGTTAGTATTATATCTTGGCATTTTTCTGTCTTGTGGAATGCAATTTAAATCAGACTTTTGGGCTCTTATTTACTGTTCTTGTCAGGAAACTAAGCACATTGCACAAATCTACCCAGTTTGCAGTCACTTCTCTTATTCATCCACTTATCTCACACTTGCCCTGAGAATTTTATATCATATATATCTCAGGATAAGTGTGATGTAGATATACCTGTTATATACACACACCATGGAGCCACCTGACCTCCGGCACAGGGACAAGAGTGTCCTGAGTCCGTGTTGCTCAAGACTCCTGCTGTCAGGAGCAGGCTGGCCTTGTCCAGACGCTGAGCCTTGCGGTGAGCCTGGCTCACTGCCTGGCCCACAGCCCTTCCCATCTGTGCCACACCGTGCCTCCTGCACAGCTCCATCTGCAGTGAGCCGCGGGAGCTGGGCTTGCTGGAGGGAGGCGTCTGGGTGGGTCAGTCAAGATTCTCTGTGTGTTGGCAGCTGGGCTGTTCCTGCTTGACCAGCCGTGTGATTTTGATACATACTGCTGTGGAAAAAAAAGTTAATTTTTTTCCCCACAGTATGTATACATTTCTGTTACTGTCCACATTCACACTTAGTAGTTTTTCAACACTGGTGACTTACTCCAAGGTTAGTGTCTGTAAATTTACTCTTTCCTTAATCAAAAGTAACAGAAAGTTCATAACTTTTGTATTATTTGACACGAAGTTGTTTGTCAAGTTTTATCGTATGAAACATAGTTTTACATAGAGAGTGAAAGGTACTGAATACCATACCATGGAATTTAAACTTGCTTTACTTAGTTTTATTGAGATCCTGAGTTATTTTTATATTAATAATTTTGTAGCATTGTCTATTAAATACTAACTTACTGGTAAAAAGTATTATTTGCAAACAGATATATACCAGGCAGTCATAACTACTAATTTAAGAAGCTTATGATTGATCAATATTATTTCCTAGTGTTACAAGTGAAGACAAGCACTTTGATATAATCACAAATTCCCTGGGAGGGAAAGCCAAGAGGCATATGCCACCTACAAGGTATTACACCCAGCACTGTGCAAGCAAGTACCATGGATGTACTGGGGCTCAGTGTCCCAGAACAGGAACAGACTGATTTTTGCCTTCTGCTGACCCTGGGTCAGGAATCCTGCTCTGAACTTCGCCCTGTCTTTGTTTTTCATCAGCACAGAGCACCTGTTTTATTGGATGGGAGAATTTCAAGGAGAGGCAAATGCAGGTCACCACAAACTCCTAGAGAGGCATGCACAAGAACCCTCTAACCTGAGATGTACAAGTGATTCCATACAAATAATTCAGAAAAATAAGAATTACTGTAGTGTGAAGACAAAGGCATGTCCAGTCACTGCCAAAAAGCATGCTTTTTTAAAAAAAGTCACAAGCACACTGCAGCTGTTACTCTGGCTGGAGAGAAGTAAAGAGACATAGGGCTCAATTCATCTCTCATATAAATGCTATTAGTTATGCCAGGGATAGTTGGGCTAACATAGCACTCTCCTAGCTACCAGCCTTTTTCAGAGTCCCACTCTGAGTAGTATAAAATTAGTCCACAAGACAATATACATTTAACATTCCAAGACACTAACAGCAGTCATAAAATTGGGCATCAGATTGTTAATAGCAAATGAAATGGTTCCTAATTGTGCTAACTCAAATCTGTGTTTGCCCAGTGGTACACTGTGCCATTTAGAAATGCTGGCTTTAGCAGGAATTAGACTTCTCAAAGCCAGAGGTTCACATTCAAGTACATGTCCATGTGGTGAACTGCACAAAGACTAGGAGGATCCAGAGGCATCTGAACTCCGATTACTCTGTAGGTGTGGTTCTATACCATGATGAAAAGGATTACTTAGAGCCAAACATCATGAGACATCCTCATATCCCAGTGCTGTGTTTCTAAAAGAGATGTGAGCTTGTTTTGCATTAATTTCACTATTCTTGATTATCGTCATATCATACATTAATTTCACTATTCTTGATTATAGTAATATCACGCAAATGTGGGAACATCAAAAATTCATGGATCATTGCAAAATCTTACTGAACCAAATATTGTTATTCATTGTTAGAATACTATTCATGTGTTAGAATTCATAACTCTATGAAATTGCTGAAGATAAAAAGAGAGGGAATTCATGTATAGTATTAACAGGCTTTCATGGAAAGAGATATGCTTCATGTCTTGCAAGAAACTTCTAGGAAGAGAGTTGTCAACTCTCTGCCAGCTGTTAGTCACTGAATTAGAATACCAGATACTACGATCTTCATTCTGGGCTTTTCTCAGATATGGGCTTTTTCTATCTTCCTTCAGACACAATTCTTCCCAGCTGGGAGACTCACAAGAAAAACACCAAAGTGATCACCAAGACAATGGATGGATGAGGGCTTCCATGGCAAAGCAATAAAAAGCTGTTTGTAAAGAGCTACATTGTGTCTTCGTCGTTAGTAATTTTGAAAGACTCTCTCCTGACAGCCAAATTGAAAATGCTGACTTTACAGAAAGTAGTGATGCCCTAACTATACAAGGAGATTACAGAGAAATTGTTATTCTGATAAATAAATACAAGTTCAAGAGATGATTTCATCTGAATTTAGTTTTAGATTTACAAAATTAATTAAGGAGTGTGACAGCACAGAACTCTCTTTTCTCATGGGAAAATCTATCTGTTTATGTTAAACGGAAGATAAGGTGTTCAGAGCTCCTCAGGAACAGGCGGGAATGCCTGTGGCCAACCAGCCCCAGGGGGCGGAGGGTTGTGGACATCCCAGTGAGCATTCATTTTATATATAAAGCTGCATTTAAATAAATAAGCCCCTTTTTTCTCGGCAATCTCATCTTGTGTGCCTCTTGTTTCGACATCGGCTCAACAACGACAAAGGAGAGTTGTTTTATCCCATCCAGCAGTTACAGAATTCATTCAGGAGAAAATCCATGGTTAATTCTATTTCTTCCAAAGGAAATTTTATCTTATGTCTCCATTAATTGTTCAAGAGAGTAAACTGGTCATACTTGTTACTCATTTTCTTGATGATGTTCCTTTGTACACTACAAACTCACCATTTCCCTATCAGAAAATCTGTATAACAGATATGTACTGTATAGCAACGAGATCAGTTTTCTGTTGCATGGTTTCATATCTCATTAAGACACCAAAAGGAAATGAACGCAAGGACCCCACATCATTTTTCTTGAAGTCTCTAAGTGAGAGTTATTGGGCAAAACTTCTTTTTCATGAGCTTGAAAGAAATGGCATCAAGCTGAAAGCTTTTCCAATTCTCTTATATCCTGTGGTCAAAAAATTTGAGAAAGAAAATATTAAGATTAGGTTTGAACAAAGGAACTAAAATTAAGAAATTAGTTCAGCCACTGAACAAAAAGGTAATAACTTTATATAGGACCAAGTAGGACCTAAAATACATGTCTTGAGTACTGACTGTCCCGAACAGATTTGAAGTTCAGACTGCTGAATGGACAGGTCACCAAGTAATTTACAGTTGTGGGAATTCAGTATAGCAGTACAAGAATACTTTCCTCAGTGCTATAAAAACTGATTTAATAAGAGTTTGCGGTGTTTTCCTGAGATGCCACTGTTTCACTTCATATAAGACACATAAAGCAACTTCCAGCAAGTGAGAGGTACAAAACTGAGGCATTTGTCTAAAACCAGTATTGAGAGAGCATTATGTGTGCTTTCTGTAACCTAGGACACAAACTTCAATGTTACTAGAAAAATTCAAATAACTATTATTAACAATCCTAAGACTTTCTTGCCAAGCAAAGGGTGTTGTATTGTAGACCCTGCTTGCTAAACACTAAATCAAAATCCTCTGGTCCTTTGATTTCAGACCTTGGAGAGTCCAAGATGGACAATATTTAAATAACAGTAATTTAAATAAGAGTACTTTGAATTTGAGTCAGCAAGAGTTTCATTCCCTCTTTTATATTTCCAAGACTAATTTCCTCTTCTTTTAAGCATTTTCATTTCTAAAACCAGAGAAGTATTAAACTTCTGTACTCAGTAATGCAGTTACTACTAAAGAATGAGAAACCCTTAGTTCCACTGTCATTTTAACATGTCTCCCACACATGCATAAAGATAAGCTCTCTCATTACACTTTGAGACAATAATGAGCACACTTATTTGGTACTTAATAAAATTGTAAGACTGTTCCCTAGGCACAGAATAACCTAGAGGCCTCAAAGGGACTTAAGTGGCTGTCAGACCTCTGTACTTTGCTCACATGCACATTTCCTCCTGAAAAGTGCTGCTATAAAGCAATAGACTGTAGATAGGTGTATATAGTGAGTTACCTAGAAACTAGCCATTCTTTTAAAATGGCAACATCAAATCAGGGCTCACAGGAAGAAATTACTCATGGTTCTGTCATGTTTGCATTCCAGTGAAACTGTTGAGGCAAAAATAGTACTTATGGTAATTTCTGAATGGCTGCCTCTTTCTGTTTCTAGAAGACTTGGACAATCTACATCCTAATTTATACATAATGAGATGTTATTACAGATACTATGCCATCCTCCATGGCTTGGCATCTTATTGGCAATTAGACCTATACAAAACAAGTACAAATTGAGTAAAAAAGGTAAAAGATCTAAAGTAAATTCAGTATTTGGATGTAGTATGGAACCAAACTGAATTAGAAGCAAGAAAAGCATAGTTCTTAAAACCAGAGTGACCAGATTCCAATTTTTTAAATTCATAATTGCAGCATTTTGAACTAGTTAAAATTAGCAGAATATTCCAGGGGAAATGTCTAGATTAAAACACAGGCTACAGAAACATTCTTATCACCAGAATGTCAAAACATCAGCTGGATTCCCTCTCTATTCCATACAGCAGGTGGTAGAAGAAAATCATCTGATACAATGATCCCAAGTTAGCAGGTGGTGGCATCAGTCAGGCTTTTCATAAAAAGCAAATTGTCCTCATCAGAAAGTTTAACAGAGAAAAATACAACTTCTCTTTAACTTGTGTATTAGTAAGTCATTTCAAAGATAATTTAATTAGCTGTGGTGGCTCAAAAATGTACAAGTGAGGGAGCAATCGTGATTGTTTAACTGCTTTCCTTAGGGTTTTTTTTTCTAATATTCAAACTATAATTTGCTCTTTAAAATTAGTATAAAGGCTGCCTAATTACCATTGCCCCGTGATCATTCTCTCATTAGACTTAGTGGATCTGTGTGTACACACTGTCTGTGCCTGCAAATTTCTCTGCTCTCAGATTGCTGTGAAGGACCATGCTGGTAACCGTCCTCTTCCTAGATCCATTGCAACAAGATAATTTTACTTTAAAATATCCAGTCATATTTCTTCAATGAGGTAATGTCAGCTGCTCTGTAATACCCTTTTTCTAAACAATCCTTTTACTTATACTATTTTATTGTTTATATTTATATTAATTTATATTATATTTATTTAGATTTTTTCTCTTTTCTTGCAGTCTATGTACTTATATATTCAGTAAATATAAGAATGAACAGATTTTACAAATACAGTAGATGTACCTCTACTTTATATATAATGCATTTTCCATGTAACTTAGCTTTCAATAATGAATTTCCTTTAAACTTCTATTTCTAAAGGATTTTGCTGATAAATGTTGTCTTATTGTTTTTTTAGGAAGTACACACACACTTTGTTCTAATAGCTGACTCAAGGCTGTACACTATGTTTAGTACTTGATTTTTTTTACACATAAATCGTGGCTATTGGTTACAGTCATTCTGATTTTTGAAGCATTTTGCATCCAGTTTTCTCAAAAGCATACTATGGAGAATTATGTTCTCTAGTTGCTAAAAGATAATTTTTGATAATATATGGAAACATTTTCTAGAGATTTTAGCACTCTGCTTGGACACAGATAGCTTGCATTAGTAAATGCCCTAACAATATGCTCTTGTCTGCGCTTAATAATGAATTATATATTTTAGGTGCAGGAAAAGACTCAGGAATATGGCAAACACGTTACCTGTCTTGAAGTAGAAACTAAACTGTGTTGCTTGCATAATACTACTGTTATTACTGCATCTTATTCCTATTTGGAAAATAGTTATCTCCTTCCACATTTAGAGAACATCCATGACTAAACCTTTCTGTGGATTGCACTATACCTGCCTAGTGAGCTCAGCAATCTTTGTCTGATATCATTTTCATTTACAGACAAATATCTGACACCTTGCAGAGGAACACTGAAATATAATTATCTGTAACCTTATTACAGTGTCTTAGAAATGGAAATTATTAGCTGCTGAGACTGACTGTGATGGACTATTAGACAATCAGAATACCTTACTTGAGTCATTCCTAATAGTAAGCAATAAAATAGCTAGAACTTGATCTCTGTGACTGTGGGGAAAAGCCTACAGGGGAGCAGATACATCCTTAAGCTACTAAATCTGTATATATTGGAAAGATCTCTTATGGTATAGCAATTATCAATAAGACCTGTTCATCATACACATAGCAGGATAGTATTATGGATCATGTTGCTTCAGCTTTGTTCAGCTTATTCCCTGTAAGCTTTCCATTTTCTGTTATAAAATCTTCCAGTTTCTGAAAATGCCTCTGCCTATACCCTGAAAAGTTGCAATCACCATTGTATATCCATCTTTTAGTCTTAATGTTTTTAGATTTGTGTAACACATCAAAATATAAAATAAAACAAAAAACTTTATGAAAAAATAAATGATGCAAAATTCCTTTTTAAATGAGAATATTTGCTAGGTATCATTAATGTATTAAATACTCTGTACCTCAGTTAATGTATTTGTTATATGAGTGGGTGTCATAAAAACAGAGGTTGCAGCAGAAAGCTTCAAATTTGAATGAAAGAGAAAGGTCCTAAAATTAGAGAACTGGAAAGTGGTGTCCTTTTATAAGCAGTTTAAAAGTAAAAGTAGACCAAGTGTAATGTATCTAGCGTGGGTTCTTGCCAACAAAATAGCCTGGCAGGAGATTAGAAGGATCAGCAGTTACCCCAGTGACCTGACAGAAGGCTGGTAAGGTGGACTGGCATCAGGGTGGAGGTGAAAATCAGGCACAGAGCCATTGGCCATCCATGTCAGAGACAACAGGGCAGGAGGCTGGGCAGGATGACAGCATACTATTCTTGTCCTTATTAGAAGGCAGAGCAGGCTGAATGCAGTGAATATTTCTTTCCAAATTCTCAGATACTTGAAATCAATGTGTGCACTTTTTTCTCATTTGGAGCTTCCTTGATTTGCTGCAGGGAAATATGCAGAAAAGTAAGTCTCTTGTGGTGAAATCCTTTGTGCAAAGTGAAGGAGCAATGAGCACGCATCAAAGAAAATACTCAGAGTTATTTTTGCCCTGAGAAATTCCTCCTGGCACTTCGAAAGTTCTCTTTAGATATCAAGATAGAGGAGTGACATGCAACTGTCTCTACTGGGAGCAGTTCATTCCAACAGTCATGCCAAACTGAAAGACTTTGTTCTCCTCTCACACATCCTCCTGTATGCCCAAAAATGGAGGGGGAAAACAGTCATGCTAGGGGATCCCCAGTCTGGTGCCACCAAAAAGAGCAGCAGCCAGAAGGATTGCAGTATGGCATATTCCTGTCAGTGCACACAAAGGCGTGACAGACAGTAAGCTGTCGTGCCAACTAAAAGCAGCGACAGTGAGCAACAGCCCCGAGATGCTGCCAGAAGGGGATATGTTGTTTAATCGAGTCAGTTCTAGGTGGGTGCGTAGCATCACGACTCACAACACGGCTAAGGAACACGCCTACAGTTCCCTCAGATACTCTACAGGACTTGTGGAGCAGTGATAGCAGACTGTCTCAGCATCTAGGGAGAATGTAGAATGTAGAGCACATTTTCCTACATCACTGCTAGATTTTTTAAATGGTAGACTTTCAATCACTCAAGAGAGCTATACCATGTAAAATAGACATTAAACAGCTGCTTTATGAATAATCTGCTTTTACCTAGCCTTTTTACTGCAGGGAAAGGGATTATCTTAGTTGTTGTACCTTTGGTAGTGGTATCTATCATCTGTATCCAAATCTGACCTGCAAGTCAAGACTTTGGAATGTGCCAAAAAACTCTTTAAGAAGAGGAGATGAAAGATGAAACTTGGAAATAAAATATTTTATCAAAAACTGCCATCCACTAACCAATTCAAAACCAAGACTGATTAAATGTCAAACATCAAGTGACAGGGGGCAGTGAGGGTGGACTGCAAGGAGTCCCCATCTCATTTCAGGTGGTCTGTTGGAGACTCAGGCACTGTGTCCCTTTCTCAATAGCCCAGGCGATGCTCACTTTTTGTCTCCTCTGAAGGTTACAACCACCAAACTGGACAGATGGTTGTAATCATTTCACTCTCTGCTTGCTCTCTCACAGAGCAAGCAGGAGCTACAAATAGGTATTGCTGTAAGCCTCACCCCTTGCTCTATGCTTTGGGTAGTGGTACAGATCCAGACAAGAAACCACACAAAAAGAAATGTATGGGCTCAGTGCTGCTCCTGGCACAGGAACAGCACATCCACAGTTGACATCAATGGGGTTGAATTAAGTAGGAAAGAATCCTAAAAACACTCACATATTTTTCAGAGTGACAATGTGTTTTTGCTTGAACAGAATTAGCATCAAATTAACCAGTTGACATAAGTAGGTATAGTTTCACTGAAGGAGCAAATTTTGATCACTGTTTTAAAATTAACTCTGTTCTTACTGACTACCTTAAGCTTACTTCTGCTATAAGTTTCCAAAGTAAAATTGTTTCAGGCTCTTACAAAGATGTAAAATTGGTTCTCAGTATGTAAATATAATTATCAAAATTGTACACCAAGAATTCTTTAAAATCATACTACTGGTTTAAAAATTAAATATATAGGAATAGATTTTTTACTTCAAGGTTTTTTTAATGAATGGAACTTTAGATGAATATTTGATTAAAAAATTGGTATTTTAATATATTTTTAAAATAATGTTTTTTAACAAATTTTAAACTACTTTTAAATAGATATGTGGCTTCTTCGAATGTTATTAAACTGACTACAAAATTAAAAATACTTCTGATGAATGTGATTAATTTTGTCTTATTTAGTTATCTGTATTGAATGAAAAGTAAATTATGTATGTATACATGACAATTTATTGACATTACAATACATTTCATCTGTCATGATATGTATGACATTCTTAGTAAGAGAGTTCAGGGTTTTTTAATGAAACATACCTCTGGAGGAGGAGTATCTGTGATATAGAGAATGTTGTGGTAATGGAGAATGTATGTTTGGGAACAAGGTCCTACATAACGACGTTTTTCTATTCTCTTGATCTTGAATATCATTGAAATATCAGCTAAGTATTTGAGCACAACATTCACCAAGTGCACCAGATTGCATGAGGGGTTTACCACTTAGACTTCCAAGTTCCCAGATAGTCCCAGTTCAGCTGACCACATCTTCTGAGGTGCTGTTTGCCTTGAAACCTACCAATCTCAGCAGGATTTGGGGATGCAACTATTTTTGCGAAAGCAATAGAACCTTGCAATTTAAAGTGGGTACTTTTGCCATGGTGCTCATACATGTTAAAGTATGTAAGAACTTAAACCACTTTTCAGATGTAATCAAACTTTTTTTGGGAGCGAGAGCCACCACTATAGCTGTTTGTTAAAACAGTGTACAGATGTAGCATAGGGCTTGTACAAACCTGTGCCTATGAACAAATGAAAAGCTTTTAAGATCACAGAGGAGTGTTTGAAGTTAGAAATTAGCCATGATTACGTACACAATAACCTGTCACTTCTTTAGCGCTTCTGCAAAATAAAACACATCAAGAAGAAACAAAGGGTCCTGAAGAAATGCCAGAACATAACTTTACACTTGCTTAAAATGTACTTTCAAAGCTGCTAAAACTTGATTATTAAAGCATGTCTCTTATTTTAAAGATCTATTTATTGTCATTTTGATTGACACAAAAAAGCATGTGTAAGACACAAAATTACTTGCAGCACTGTAGAAAAGATTAAATTATACAACCTATTATTTTCAATTGACCACCAAATATACTAAAGCTAGTTTTCATGAACAACCAGAAGTGATGAAATCTAGTTAGATAAATGCATAACAGCATTCATTACAAGTATTCTGCTTTTTAAAATGTGACTAAGTATTAATTAGTAAAAAATGTTTATTCTAATCCTATTAATTTATTTATTTTCCTGTTCTGGAACAAAACGGCTGAAAGACTTTTACAATTTTGAAGCAAAATTAACTTTTGGTGCCTTAAAGGTCAGGAGAAAGTTAACTTCTGTCTCGGGAAAGGGCAAAAAAAGAAAGAGAAAGGAGGAAGAATCTCAGAGCAGAGCCAGATGAAGAGCGACAGAAGTTCCAGCATCTGACACTGCCAGCAGCGAAGAGCGATCCTCTGCCATCAGGGAGCTGCCCCTCTAGTGCCTCAGAGCCACTGTCTCCTATGCTCCCATGTCTGGTTTCAGACTCCCTAACATAAGCAGGGTGTATTTGGCTGCTTTTATAATTCCTGGCAGTCTTAGGCACTTTCATTGGTGCCTTCAGCTGAGCATGTAGGAGCTTTGCACCGAATGCTGATGTTGGTGAAGGGCTGTCAAAGACTGCTGTTGGTTTGTTAGGCCTTTGAATCATAAGAGAGAGGTGGTAGAAACAGGAATCAGGCAGCATTCCCCCTCTCTGTGCTCATGCAAGAGGACTCTATGCTAGAGAGAGGCTGCTGATCCTTGTGACAGAGGATATAACTCCTCAGCTTGATTGAATCCTGTTTGCTAGATAAATACTGATCCAGCCACTGCTTGCTGCAGGGAGCAGACCCAAACAGCCTCATCCCACATGAGCCTGACTGGAATTTGCACAGCCAAGTGGAGCAGAAACCAGGAGTAGGAGAAATCTCCCTATGTTGTGGAGAGATTTCCTTACAGCCATTCCAGTTTGAATTGATGATTCCTAAAACACCTGGGTTTTTTTGTGTTAAAAAGAAAAGAAAAAATCTCTTTTCAACTTATTTTGCATTGTTAGTAAACCAAGTCCCGGAAGGAGTTATCTGGTGTCCTTTTAGGAGAATTGAGGATGGTATACATAACATTTAATCAGCACAGAAGCTGCAAAGAAATAAAACAAATTCCATTTGGCAAAAGCCTGTAAAGGATCTAACTTGTATATTGTGGAAGTCTAGTGTAGTCTGAATTTTCAGAGGTTTCCAATTTGCCAAAATCTGGGAGAGTGCCAAGGCCAATCCACTGATATATCAAATTTCTTTGCTCTAAGAAACCTTCTTTTAGGTGAGCAGCACTTTTTCAGCAGGTGCAAAACTACTTATTGTTTGCATAATCAAATTATCAGAGATGCTACAATGTTTTATTTGAATTTTTTTTTATTATAATCAGCCCGAAGTCTGGTTAAGTTAGGAACAATGACAACAGGTTCCTGCAAAGGTTGCCTTGTACAGTCTCAATACTAAGTAATCGTAGAAGGTCTACCTACCACAGCTAAGTACATTACTAGAAAGTAAGTAAATAAGTATTTGATACTTTGGAACTTTAGACTGACAGAAGCTCTAGGGAAAAATACAAAAAAAAAAAAAAAAAAAAAAAGTCG
>VZTJ01006418.1:244274-327091 GCA_013397795.1 Orthonyx spaldingii | reverse complement strand
TGATAAGGAAAAAAAACAAAGGAAGAAAAAAAAAAAAAAAAAAAAAAAAAAAAAAAGTCGTGCCTGTCTGTATTTTTTTCTTAAACTTGTGCTAGCTGGTTCTTTTCCACTTCTTATGAAAGGACATAAAAGTCAGACCTGTCTCTTTTTTTATCTTCACAAACCAAAAGACTGATTTGATCTGTCAAGAACAAGACACTGAAAAGCTTCATATGTCAGCCTGACTGTGGGATTGACCTTCCTCTGCTAAGGCCTCACCAAAGCAACAGAGTAGATGTAGCATATATAAAAAAAAGACCATGCTAGTGAGGAAACTTATTTTGTTATAGCTTGTAATGTGGAAACAACTTTTCAATACAAGCCAAAAAAAGCCCCAAACAACTCTTGTTTTCTCTTGTAAGAAGAATATACTTCTTCTTTATGAGAAAGATAACTGAATTTGGATCTTAAACTATCTTTAACAAAGCAGCAGTTCATGATGGCAATTCCTGCACATGCATACTAGAAGTCAAGTGCGAAACACTCCTGCTCAATTTCTCTAACAGCTGAAAGATTTTTTTTTTTAAAAATATTCCGATAACAGCTGGATGGCATTCCTTCAAACTTCTTTGTTAAGGTAGATAGGGTTTGCAGTCCAAGATAGTCAGGAAAAGCCACTGCAAACAAAGACATAAGGTATAAAGTAGTATCTAAATTATAAATGTAGCATCCCCTGAGAGTAAATAAATTACCCAGTTACAATAGTAATCACACTGCATATTTATATATCAAGTTCCATCCAGAAATTCCAAAATGCTTCAGTGAAATATTAATCATCACAACCTCCCTGATGAACAGGTGTCATTATCCTTATTTCAGAGATCAATACACTGTAACTTCATGATTTAAATGACTCGCTTAGCTTGACTCAAGAAATCCATCGCAGAGTCATGAAACATGTCTAGATATGAGGACTTCACATTTTAAACTGTCAGTGTAAAGTCTTACACTTTAAATGCAACATACTTTTGCATTTGATCTTTGTCCAGTACTTCAAACTTAAACTCCCAGTTTGAAGCCTTACCATTCATATGCTATGTGGCCTGCAAGAAAACACTGTTCACATAGTTGGAAACTTTGTTTGAACCTAAGACTAAAATACCTTTCCCACAAATGTCCTTAGCTAAATCATCAACACCTTGTTATTATATCACTTACCACAGTGTGCATGGATCTCAGAAATGGTGTTAAAGTGAAGAGGGAGTGAAGTATGTGGTTTTACATTCTTTGGAGAGATATATTAGTTTGTTCTTCCAGCCTGAGCAAGACCACTTTGACACCCCTCTTCAAATGCACTACAAGTTATGTGGGGCATGCATATTGGGGAGGAATGTGCTTCAGTGAGATCCAAATCCCTGATTTTTATGGTTGTAATTCTGTCTTCCAGTATGATGGGTACAAAGTTAGTTATGTTTTCCAAATGTGGAACATAAAAACTGTAGCAAGACAGTTATTTTAATCCAGAAGTGTTTCTGTTAAGAAATACCCAAGACTAGTCAAATTGTCATGCTCTCTAGACACACGGGATCATGGTGTGCTGCTTTCTTTTTCTTTCCTGAAAAACAATGTGTTTCAGTTTGCCTAGAAATAGGCATGTGTAAAAGAAGTATTCTTCAGTTATTAGATCCTGCGCTTTATTTAGTGACTTTCAGAACAAATATGAGTTTCCAGTCCTGAAGTATCATTGTCTGAATTCTGTTATCATAAAATCATAGAATGGCTTGGTTTGGAAGAGAGCTCCCAGATCATCCAATCCCTCTGCCATGGGCAGGAACACCTTTCAGTGGACCAGGTTGCTCAGACCTCCATCCAGCCTGGCCTTGAACACTTCCAGGGATGAGGCATCCACAACTGCTCTGTGCCACCTGTGCCTCATCACCCTCACAGTAAAGAATGTTCCCCTAATATCTGACTAAACCTTCTCTGTTTCAGTTTAAAACCATTGGCCCCTTGTCCTGTCATAAGTTGCTCTTGCAAATAGTCTCTCTCCCTCTTTCTTGTAGGCTCCCTTCAGGTACCGGAAGGCTGCAATTAGGTCACCCCAAAGCCTTCTCTTCTCTGAGTAGCTGCTTCCATTAGGAAAGGGAAAACCTCAAGAGACTCTGAAAAGCTGAG
This sequence comes from Orthonyx spaldingii, assembly GCA_013397795.1. NCBI lineage: Eukaryota > Metazoa > Chordata > Aves > Passeriformes > Orthonychidae > Orthonyx > Orthonyx spaldingii. Next base: position 324,937 of record VZTJ01006418.1, on the reverse strand, counting down.
GACTGAAATGCTGGAGACCTAAACGTTGGGAAAGTACTTGGAACTCTGGTAGAAATCTGATGTTTTTCTAACAGCAATAGTATAAACACTTGTCTATGTAAGCATGAGATACCTTGTCAGACCTTTTCTACACCATTATTTTAAGTGACTGACAAGGAGACACTGGTATATTCTCATTTTTCCCCTCCTTGTCATGCGTCCATATAAGAGAGATCATGCTGCCCACATTGTGCTAGCAGAAAAATAAAGTGGAATAACAAAAGAATACTATGTTGAATGGAAGTTAATGATCCCACTCCAACAGCACTTAAAGAGATATCTTGTTCTGGCAATGTTTGCAGCAGGAACCAGTGACAGAGAATTAACTCAGGAAGTTGCCATACTGAAGACATTTCTATGCATTTGATTCACTCTCAATTTTTATGAAAAAAGTAATTCTGGAAGTTGTGTAAAAAGCTGATATTGATAGATTTGTACATCATTAAGTAAACAGACAAAACCATTTTCTACATTTTTCCTACATGCAGACACTGACAACTGATGCACCAATCTTCACAGGTGACTGTAGAGAACCTGCTTACTATATCCCATTAAAAATAACCCAACTGGAGAAAGTTTGATGCATGACTACATACATACATACATACATCACAGATGAAACCAGACCAGGCTTAAAGAAGGTAGAGACAATAATCTTTTTCCATAGAGCCTTCTTAGCAGGATTCAGAAGAATGGCTGCTGGGGATTACACAGTAACATAAACAGATTTGCAAAAATGAGCATCAGAGAATTTCATCAATTTACATATGTTTCTCCCTAGTCTGACTTGGGTTTATTCTAAAAGGCAAGCTCTCCAAAAGTCAACTGACAGAAAAAATGAAGGGTTGCCTAGCTCTGATTCTAAGTAGAAGACAGGTCTAGTTCTGCACACTATTTGCACCAATTTTGAGATTTCTATGAGATGTGCTCTTTGGAAGAATTCAAACTTTCCAATTCATTTTTCCTGGGTAGAAATTACTTCAATGCCAACACTGAACAGGATTCCAAACTGCCTTTTGGATCCCTACACTGCGCAGTGCAGTGGATGCATGAATGGCTGATGCCATCGGACGATTACTCACTGTCAGTAACTGATGCATCACCCCTTCCTTTCAGAACAGAGGGTTGTTGTTAGAGATTTATAACACAGAAAAATAAGATGCCTGCCTAGTACAACTCTCTTTTCAAGCTTAGCAGGATCCCTGAGAGGCCTTTGGCACTGCCTCTTGCAGGTATCTCTGAAGAAGCTGCACACATCATTGTTTCTAGGCTCAACACAACAGCCCTGATGATCTCTGGGGATCTCCTTGCTTAAGATGATAACATTTGACAGTCACTGAACTTTCTTCTTCCCCATAAAATGCAAGGAAGGGGAAATCCCAACATCCTGCAACTGAAAGAAAATAGTGAACTAATTCCATGAGCACCAAAAGGCTCCTTGTCTGCCTGCCCCACAGTTCTTGTTACCCCCCTTTATGAGATGAAACTATGGTCCCTCTGTGGGCCCTACTATTTTGAATGAAATTTGTCTACAAGCATAACGCTTTATTGTTATGCACAAAAAATTTCACCATGGCCATACAGAACAAGAGCCTGTAACACTGCATGCCCTTTCTGGCTGGCAGTTGCTGGCAGAACAAAACTATTTGCAATCTTTTCCGCAGCTGCAAAGTAGCCTTTGTGTATTCATTTCTCCAGGATGTAATGCTACTCAAAATGCAGAATTCATTTTTAATTTAAATGATTGATCTTTTGGACCATTAATTTGACTGTTGAAATATCCCATCAGTTACCTAAGCAATAAGATATAGCAGCCATATCCACCATTTCAGGGGCTAATTTTCAGATTGTTTCAATATATTCTGTACATCTGTTGCTGTAGAAAACATGCATGACATTTAAGTGATTTCAAGTGGCATTAAATTTTTTGGCCATAACCTACGGAATTGTGTGCAAGCCAGAAAGGTTGTGATTTATTGGGAGAAAATTGGGGCCAGAAATATTTCTTGAAGACTGGAACATTTCAGTTTGAGACTGAGATTTCCCGCCTTCCTATTATCCCAGAACTGCAACATTTGGGAATTCAAAGTGCCTGATGTAATGTTCAACACAATGTGGCTTACAAATATTGCATGTGAAAAAATTCCCCTAACATCAGCCTCCTTACTGCCATCCAGAGGCATTAATTAATTACCCAACATTAGTATTAATATTAATATTAATATAAATTACTTGTAAACACCACCTTAGAGACAAAAAGTTTGAACAATAAAATCAGCCAAGGCTCTTCAGCGAATCAGAAAGCTAATAGAAATGATGGAATGTGTTGGACATATGCAAATTTCATTTCAACAATAAATGGTTAAAGAGGCAACAATAAGATTATGGTGGTTTGACATTAAGATTTTACCAGCTCACATAACTGAAGAAAAAGAAGCCTATGGAAAGTATTTCAATCATGTGCCAATAAGAGCTTCAGGTCATGCATGCCACATGTATCTTTTTATTTCTTTAAGTATTGCCATCAATAATATTTGCATATTACCCTAATATAATGTGTGCTTCTGAAACTTTAGCTTGGGGAGAAGGACTCACTGATTTGAATTCCTGCCAAAACAGAAGAAATTTTTATAAAGTAGTAAGAAAGAGAAAATACAACTCTGCCTTGGACAGGTACTGGAATCCCATGCATTTGCAAGGGACTCGGCTACTATGGCTTGATAAAATTCCATGTAAGCTCAGCAACAACAATACACTGTGGGTGTTTTCTTGGACCGTAGCAGGCAAAATGGTGATTTTATCAGCTCATTCACATTGTGTTTTTAACCATCTAGTTTGAAAAACAACAGAACTTCAAAACTTTAGAGAATTCTCCATACTTACTGTGTCTTCTCACTCAGACTGGAAGTTTGCACTTTCCAATCAACCAAAAGGACAGCAACAGAGAGTTTACAATATTTTTATCTTTCTACTTGTGAAACAAAACTCACCTTTTGCTATTTATTAATGTATTTACAGAAACTGCTTCTTCACCCTCACAATACATCCCTGGCCTCTGCTTGTGCGGTCCAGTCAGCTGCAACAATTGCTTTTTAAATCTTTTCCCTCTAAAAGACTGTCCAGCAATTTCTCTGTTCTTCCAGAAGCAGGCCTCACACAGATATAAAGGAGCTGAAAAGATGAAGTTAGCCTTCCACAGGCTTTTTCTACTGGGTCAATTCAGCAATTATTGATTTCCCTGACCTTTTGAAGGATTTAATAAACTTTACTTCTCCTTCCTAACCTAAAATAAAATGTGGTATTAAAGTAGCTTTCCTTGAAGCAGTATTTCAAATGCATTAAACTGACCATAAAAACAAGCAAAGATATCATAAACATAGATTGGGATTAAAGCTAAAACACTGTACAGATGTTCAAGTAGATAACTGCTGCTGTTGGCAAGAAGGTCATCCTTTTTATTTGATACTTCTAAATTAAGGGTTAATAATTTGGGAAAAAGTATATCTGAAAATTGAAATTATACTCGATTTTGGTACTAATATTTGGCATATTGCCATAGCTCAGTCCCAGAAGTACAAAATACAATTCCAACCATCTAGGGTCATCTAAAGCTCAGTTTAAGAGTTTCAGCTCAAATGGGGAGTCATCCACCCTGTGAGCATGAACCAGGGGCATGAGGGTGCCTGGGGATGGGCGGATGTGGGGGCCTTTACACTTGCCAGCAACACTCAACAGATTTGGCAGAGATGCTGATTTCAAGGTAGCACAGCAGAGTGAGAACTAGGCTGACGCCCTGTGCTGAAGGAAGCTGAGGACCTTGCAAGCAAGGCAAACACAGAAATAATATAACCAAACCCCCTTGGGTAACCCACAATGACAGAGGTGTTGCGCAGTGCCAGGCTCAGTTTTGGCTACTGAGATCAATCTCAGCTGAAGCCAAACGGCTCACAGCACCTGGGACCACACATTTAAAACTATCCTGTTCTGTCTAAAGATGTATGTCCCATGAGTGCTGTGCATGCACCCCTTATGTTGTGTAGGGAGCTATTTAAATCGCTGAATAATGTGCATGCTTAAATGCTTGGAGGCTCTCGGTCCATGATACTGTCTCACTTTTAATGATGTTGGCTTAAGCACAAAAGCTAGTTGTAAAATAATTTGCAAATAAATGGATAACGAAAATCAAAATAAATATGTAAGAACCTGTTCTGCAAAGCTTCTATGAGAATTAGTTTTTCTAATAGGTTAAAGAAAATATTATGGGCAAATTGAGTTCAGAATTTAAATGGTTGATGTATAGTGTACAATACATGTAGTAAAACCTTATTTTAAACTACTGATGGTAAAAGGGTGAGGGGAAAAGTACTTTTGTTTTACCTGTTTGCCTTTTTCATATTCCTTGTAATAACAACCTATAGGTATAGGAAATGCACACAGCTATGATAATGACATGGTGCAAACCTGTGTAAACAAAGAAACTAATATTACTGAAAAACTCTTTCAGCACACTCCATGGAGCCTTAATAGTGGCAGCAAAGACTCCTAAACAAGGGTAATCTTTCTTGTCTGATTACTTCAATGCTTAGTTGTAAGGAGATGAGTTAAGGGGTCTTTTGTCATGTTAGCCTTCATAATATCTACCTCTCCAAGGCTGAGTAAAACCTTTCAGATTTTCCAAAGACAGTTTTGATGCCTTACTTGCTATCTTTTTTTTTTTTTTTTTCTGGGCTAATTAACATCAGTTTGTAAAAAATCTTCTGCAAGACATTGTAAAACATCATTTGTTAAAGAGATCATGGTGCTTGCTCTTGACAAATGTGAAGTGACATTCTGCCTGCGTCTTTTGTAAGATCATGAAAAGGAGCTGGTTCATCTACCAGAAAAAGAAAAAAATCTCACCAGGAACCAGTGAAAAAGACAATACTCATCACACAGAGTCGCAGGGCTAAGTAAATGGTTCACACGTCTTGCTCGCATGAGATGAAAGGGAATGAATCTAAATACATCTTACATTTGATCACAGACAAGTAATTCTCCAGATCAAAGTGTGCCATAATAATGAAGACTAAGTAAATGCAACTAGATCCAAAAACATCTGTCAGGGGCTTGATGTCTAAAAATGGTAATCCTTTATATCAATGTATTATTACATAACCACATGAGAACCAAAAGACTCTTGAAGTCTTATTTTGTTTTTGTGTATTGTGGTTGAGAAAATTCAACTAACATAACCCCCGAAATAAGTCTAACACATTGAGAGAAAAGAGAGTTAGATATAATGATGAGTTTTCTACCTCTATTCTCTTTGTGTCTGATCAGGAACTACTTTTAAAAAGGCTAACGGTAGAAATGCTGGTGACCTGAATAAAATATATCAGCAGCATAGGAAATGAGTTTGATGGTTGTAATCCAATTTTCAGTGGAGAAGGGTGCACATCGCACATCACACATCACAAAAACCTTCTCCACAATTAGTACTAATTGGCAACTTTTTTGGCAGTCTCTTTACAGAGGCCAAAAACTGAATGAACATGGAGATTAAACTGTACTTTTCTTCCTAGAAGGACCCTGAACAGCAGCTGAAATGTATTGGTACAGGAATGCAGAAAAAAATGTGGCATTTCTGACTGTGCTGTACCTGTTCTGGAGATGATCAGAATTCATTTTTCAGGGCTGTCGAAGCAACTTTTATATGCTAATTAAGTTACAGCAGAAAAGTGAAAACATTTTTTAACCCTCTAGGTGAAAATATTTAAAATGTGTATGACATTTAAAGCTGTAGTGAAAAAAGTGTGGAAATCTAAGCTGTGCAGAAGTGAACAAAAATGGGTTTGTCTCTTGATATGAGAGTCACATGTGTGCAGAAGGAAGTGTTATTTCCTTCCATCTTTCCTCCCTGTTCACTCATTCACTAATACAATAGTTTAGTGTAGTAGAGATGTCTGGATGCTCAGAAAAATTGATGCCCTTCCCAAACTATATTTAACTTACTGAATTGCAGTCTGAGCTTGATCACACAGCTGGACATACACTGTTCCACAGAGAAGAAGGCATGTTTTGCTGCAGCCAGCCTTGCTCCTGAAAAGCTTTTGGAAGGTGTCAGGCTTTAGAGCAGCTCTTGGCTCTGCAGTAGTTGGGACTTGTACTGGCATAGAAGTGCCCTTCATGTTTCTGGTTGAGTGAAGCTACAGTGCAACAGAGATTTTGATTCATTACACTGCAATGCAGTTTGCAAAGAAAATCAGAGGACAGAGCAGAGTCCCTTTTCTGATAGGTTACCAAATCTACTGACTCTTGGCTGTAGCTGTCTTTACTGGTGCCATTTCCAAGAAATTGTCCTTCTTATACCCAGCTTTCACTAATCTCTGCCATTTCTAAGAAACACAGACGGCTCTGCTTCTGGTGACATCAGTTTTAGTTCTGTTAGTATTATTTTTATTTATTCTAGAGTCTTTTTTTATTGCTGACCTAAAGAACTTAGATCGGTATGTTGGTGTAGTCTAATAGTACTAATTTCTGGAAACAGCACTTTAGTACTCCCTGAGAACAGTTTTTTCATGGTGCTTACTGAACTTCACAGCTGTCATGTCATTCAGTTTTGACAGCTCAGTCTTTCATTCCTCTGACAGATTTAGATTATTTTCTGGTTTTGTCTGAAATTATTAAGCTCTAACAGCATATGTAAGGAAAGTGACAAACACTATTTATGCTTCTACTGCAAGACTTTATTGTTGTCAAAAGATACAAAAGCAAGCCAAGAGGATGTCACCAGAATTCCTGTTTCTTGAGGTGAGTGTTACCATTGCATTTTTGTGGAAGAAATAACCCTTCTGAAACAGATTTTAAAGCATGCGAGGGCATGGTATGGCAGAAGGAATTGATTGTCTCTTGCAAGTCAGAGGCACAGCTCTTCTTGAGGTATTCACTTGTCTCAGTGGTTTGATATTCACTCATGTACTGTGGAGAAATATATGTAAATATCATTACAGGCTAGAGTCAATGAGATAGCAAGCTAGCAAGGGCTACTGATGGCAAGAGATTATGTATTATTAATGTTTGTCTGTGTCTGAAGACTTTGGTTATGAACCAAACCTGTGTGAGGGATAGGATAACAGTGGGCTGTAACTTGAAAGACAGCAGCTCTCACTGAACAGGACACAGATCTTTTACGTGAAGCAAAATGCAGCAATGTTTGATCTACCCTGAGAACTTTCCTTTTTACTCTTTTATGTTCTCAGGTGTCTTTTAATTATTCTGTTTCAAGGCCTTATTTTTTAAATCAGAAATAGTCTTTCTTCTTTGTACTTTTTACCAAGTCTTTCAAAGAAAAGTGAAAAAGGATGTACACCTGACTACAATGAAATGGCAAAATATGCTGCACACAGCAACAAAAATTTCCATACGTTTCACCCTAGTCGGTTTTCAAATACTGATCCAATTCTGCTCAAAGCTGTTCACATCCAGCACTCCCTTGCTTCATGATCACTGTAGGTAATGTAAATCAGTGCCAATCAGTTCTTCATCCTGAGCAGATCTGCTGCAGCAAAACAGAGCCAAACTATCAGCAAAGAATGGCACTGCAGATAAAGACACCTGGAACAGTTTCCAAACTTTAAACTCCAAATATGACCAAAATGCAAGTTTTTGAAAGTGGATGTTTGTATTTCTTAGTGACTGAGTGAGCAAGTTTTTTATATACACATTTGTTTCAATTTAACACAAATTGTTAACTAAATTCTTTATTGTTCCATGGGTGACTATTACATACACTAAAACTCCAGGCAAGTATGAAAAAATGCTTTCATGAACACAGCTTTGCATGCTAACAACAGTTTCCAGACTTCTGGAGGTTTGGGTCATTCCATTTGACAGACTTTGCAGTGTATTTTTAGTGTCTTCAGATGGTAAATTACCCCATTTATTATTAAAAAATGTGATCAGCTGTTATTTAAAACAGATTATTTTCTTAAATCAAAATGATCTGGCTTATTAAATTGCCAGATCAGTTAAAGAATGTAAGGAAAAAAAGAAGAATAATTCCTTTCCCTTTCTTTTAATAATTTTAACTTGAATCACACTGACCTACTCTGAACTCTATGCCAGTTAATTAATTCTTCTTATATAATGCACCCATAAGCGAACACAAGGATGAAAAATTCTGTTTTCATGAATTCACCAGGGATTTTGTCTTTTCAGCAAGGCCAGGATTTGACCTAAAATATTTACTGGTACATAGATTATTACATTTTTTTTCAGGGAGGTTACAGTGAGGAATTACATGGCTTTGCATATGTTGTGCTCTATGTGCATTTGGTCACCACACTCCACAAGCCCCCCACTCCTAGAGGGGCAATCAGGGCTAGCTGTGAAGAGGAGGGTGAGTGGACTCAAGGATGAAACTCTGACAAGATCACAAAACAAAATAGTCTCCTTTTGGATATCTCTGTGCCCAACAGTGCCTGAGGAAACAAATCTGAAGCATAGTCTCCTTTTGGATATCTCTGTGCCCAACAGTGCCTGAGGAAACAAATCTGAAGCAATTGCTGTTTTCAGTGTCTTCAAAACCCGAAGGCAGAAATGTTCTGGTGAATTGAAAGAGATCAGAGTGGGTTTTGACACAAAATGAACAAGAATCCATCCTGAAAATCACTCTGGAACACACCTGTGACTTATAGCCACCTTCCAGATCAACAGTTTGAGGGAGATTTTGTTTGGTTGGAAATCTCCTGTGCCTACCTCTTGGTGATCTTCAGGAGGGGCTTTATTGGGACCATCTTGTTGAAGGGCTGACTGAAGAACAATACCAAGACTCCCAGTCATTTCCTACTATTCCAACTGTCTTCCTTCCAGCGCTGCTTTGAGAAATTCTTTCTTCAGTCCTTCTCCCTCTCCTTCATCTTCTTTATTTCATCCTCAACTTCTGGTTCTGTCTCACACTGTTCCCAAACTCCCGTATTCCAGCACACAGGAGTCTAGACTCTTTCTTCTACCCTTCCGGTCCAGAAAATCCCTATTTCCAATTAATTATCTGCTAATGTTTCTATAAATAGGTGATTAGTGGAACTTTTGCTACCACATTGCTGTAATTTGGCATTTTGAAAACAGGAGTCTAGTGAATGAGATGCCAGAATACACGATGTTGCAATTACCAGCGAACATCCTTGGAAAATTTGGTGTTTATGGCCAGCAAAACACACCATTAGTTCACTATCTGTAGTATTGTTGAGGGATGCCCTTTCCAATGACATAAAAATAATGACTATTTCCAATACCAAAACAACATGACATCAGGAAATAATTAGGAAGTGCATTATCAGTGTCACATCTCTCACTAATATTCAATTAACATTTTCTGCGTTAGCAAGCATGCAGTTAACCTTTCAAGTAAGTAATATGAACAAAAACAATAATAAAGTCCAAATAAATCAAGGACATTATATATGATGTACTGAACTTGATTTTAGTTCTGGGCTCCAAGCTTCTAGATAGCTCCTATGCTTGTTCAATTCATGCAGGTTTTACCCGCAATATGTTTCACATTACCATCTGAGCTTGTACTGAAAGTAAAAAAAGAGAACTAATTCATAGTGAATTCAAAGAGACACCACACAGTATAAACATCAGAATCTACTTTTATTCTGGCTGAACTTCTGTAGAGTCAGATGGCAAGTCAGATACAACAGAATTTCAATTTCCGGAAATTGTTTAGGCTGGGTCTTTATTATGGAGTCTTTGAAGGGCTTTGATAGATACTCAGATAGATATTCTCCTATTTCTCTGTTACAGAGCACTTCACAGAGCAAACAATTCTATCATTTTATGGTCTTTTTCTTGACTTTCGTAATGCAGTTCTCCATGTTTAAATTTACTCTTAAGGTGAACTAAAACTTTTATAAGATACAATCTCAACTGGCATCTGTTAGTGGCTGAAAATATAAATTGGGCTGTTCTGTTGGTGACTTGGGCCAAGGTAAGGAACATTTTGGGTCATGCAGTCATAGGTTCTTACTGGTCTCCTTAAGCTTCCATTGTATCTTAATTAATTTTTCTATTTTTTTTTTTTCCAACATGATCCATAATTGTTTTGGCCACTCTACCATCCTGGACCTCCCTACCTACAGGGTGTCCAGGTTAGCCATAAGACTGGGAGTCTTAGAGTGACTTGAAGGGAGGGGATAGAAGCCTGGAGTTTTAAGCTCTTTCTTTTCCTAAAAGCAGAAGAAAAATCAAAGATGATAGCTTTGAAAAGTGCCTCCAGATATCCTTCAGCAATTTCTATGGCATTCTGGTGGTTCAGCATTCTGCAGGTGATACCCTGATATTCTTCAGCTTTCCTGTGAATAGCAATCTCCATTTCTTTCATCACCTTGGAAGCTACTCTATAAACCTCTCTAGGAAGAGGAAGAAGAAAATTCACTTCCACTTACATTTCCGCCACAAACATAAGGTGCTTCTAGGTGTGAGGAGAAGAAGGGTCACATCATCCTTTGAATCTCTATTATGGTAACCAAGCAGAAGAAAGGAAAACCCATAGAGTTTTCTTCTTGGGTAGGATCCTCTCCCACTGTATGAAAATAAGTGTTTCAAGCCCAACTTTTTCAGGCACACCTTTAGTCAGATTCTAGACCTCCATTATCTCATATTTGGCTTTATCTTGACACCTCTCTATCCCATGGGCTTTTTTAGACCTTTCTTAAATATTTTTAATCCTGGCAGCTACGTTTTTTCTTGGCCTTTTTCCTCGTTTTGCCAGTGTTGACAACTTCCCTCTAGCCAAGCAGCTCCCATCATGACAGACGGTGTTTTCCTTAGTCTGCAGGTCAGACTCTGATCTCAGTCTGTAAAGGACAACACTAGTTTGATGAAGGTTAAAGTCCACCCCATCATCTTCTTAGACTGTCCTTCCAGAGCTTATACTCAGCTCTTCTGCTCCACTCCTTCAAAATGAGAATTCCCTCAACTTCAGAGAGAGTTGAAAGCTACCAGCACATTGCAGGCATGGCCTCTTAAGTTCATTTTTATTTAAAGGAAAAAGAGAAATATTTACTCTAAAATTTGACCATATTTTAGCTGTAACAGAATATAAAAGTGAATGTTTTGTGAAAGTTTGTAAAGCAGTAAGTTCTGTGTATCCTCAGCATAAACAGGATTCAGAATAAAATCAGACAGAATTAAGTCTGTTCAGTACTTACCTACCCAGGTATTTTCTTTATAGAAGATTTATAGGGGTACAGTTGAGTTCTATGACATGAGCACCTCAGAAACAGATCTGACATAATAACTCCTGTTGCAGAAATATTTGCCAGTGTCAAATGCTTGCTCATGACACTGAAAATCTTGCTGATTCAAGTTGATTCAATCACTGGGAGTGTTCAGAAATAATTTTTAACATCACATTATAATTTATATTATAGCAATTATAGCATTGTATTTTAATTTATACTTTTCCCCTTAAAATCTGACTTTGTACACCTTCAGCCTGTATTTGAGTTTGTAGTCTGCCTTTAGTAGCTGTTTATTCCAGACGGAAATAAATTGAGAGAATGCAATTGCCTGACTGCTACAGCCAACTCATTAATAGATTTCATGCCTATGTGAAACTGAATTTACTCAGGTACAACGAGAACAAGACTGAAGAGATGTAAGGACATGGTAAGGACAACAAACTCTTTAATTTAGGTAAAAATCACTTTTCCAAAAGTTCTTTTCAATACAACAAAGCTGTAAACAGATTTATTTTTAATCTTAAGAAAGATTAAATTAATAATAACTGTAGAGATGAAAATAGAGGATTCCAGTCATACATGAAATTAATCCTGACACAAAGTATCTTGTTCTCTAGACGATAATAGAATAAATAAGAATCTATTCGTGCCCACAGCTGGATTTGTCTACTAACCTCATTTAAAGTATAAATACATTGTCTTTCAGAGAAGGATTTATACACCCTGCTGCCCTCAGCTTTTTAAGTACTTCTATTGCTAAATATAAGAATAGGTTTTTATCATTTTCCTAACGGTCTCCTTTATTAGGGTCTTTTTTTTTTTTTTCAAGTAGATATATTGTAAGATGGAAGATCCCTCTCTTGAAGATTTTATAGTGAATGGATGTGAATTGTCACTTGCTGCAAACAGTCAAATCATCCCTCCAAGCAGGGTCTGGAGAACAGCTGATTTCATCTTCTCTTACAGTAATGGAATCTGACATATACTGAATAGAACTTTTAATACTCACATTGGAGACATTTCAGGTGCTTGCCTGGGCAAAATATTAAAGCCCACTGGTAAGTGAAATCTGCAACCCCACTGGAAAACTCCATTTTTGATAAATGGAATCAAAAAGCCTGCTATGCTTGTTGCCTTTTTTTGTTCCTTTCTTTTTAAAATCTTGCCTTGTTGCTCAATAAAGTTGCTCTGAGGGCTGGCCTTCAAGCTGATGGTGTTCTTTACAGCTCCAGCTGCAGTTTTGTGGCAATGTTTCAGCATTGTATGGGATAAAAAGAGTCCTCTGATTCAAGCATGTGGAAAGGACATACACAATGTAAACCCACAACGTATCTACTGCGCACCAAAGGGGGTTGCCACATGATAGCAGCAGTCTGCCAAATCCTCTGAACTTTTGGCATCTAGTAATAGGGACACCGCAATAAAAGAAAACCGAGGAAGGAAATTATTAGGGAGCTGGGAAAAGTGACTTAAGTCACTTTTTTTGGGGCAATCTCTTTATCCCACTTCATTAATGCAATGATGATTGGATTGATAGAGGCTTAGCTCAGAGTACATCTGTTGGACAATAGCTGCTCTTTATCTCTGTTCTGTGTATCAAAGAGTATAAAGAGAAGTTTACACACTTTCTACACCCCAGCCTCTCACCCCAGTCCCAGAGCCTGGAATTTTCTTTCCCACTGTTTTGTTTCAATTAGAAAGGATATGCTCAAGTGTTGCCTTTGTTCCCAGTTCAGAGGGATGGTCTCTAGGACCTGCAGCAACCTCCAGCAAGAAAGACAAATTGAGCATAGTAACCCTCAGGGCACTATTGATCCCAAAAGTGAAACATGGGAAAAGCACACATGAAAATCTTCTATGAGTAGTATTTTTTTTTAATGGGAAGAAAAAAGTAGCTTATATCTTCAAATATGAGTGTATATAACTAGCTGAGTGAGAAATGATTCATAAATGTGTATCTACTAAGTGCATATTAGATTGTTTTACTAACAAAATTAATAGAAATTTTCAACTTCAGTTTATTTTTTTACAATTTTTTTTTTTTTTAAATATACCTCTTAGGACAATGAAAGTAACACCACAAAGTAAGGTTTGAACACCTTACTTGAACACTTACTTGAAAACCTCATGTCTTTATGACACTAATCCCAAAATAGCACAGAAAATTATTTTTACTGGCACTGACTCAACTTTGCTGAATTCTGCTTTTAGTCTATACGGCTGCATATCCCAGGAATTCCAGGAGAGTCATCTGACTTTTCTGACTTTTTCTAATTTGAAAATTGTTGCATGGAAAGCTGCTGATGTTAATGGAATCAGCTCAGACTTATTTAAGTGTTGGCAGAGTATGCTGTTATAAATAAAAGGTTTTCATCATGTTGCATGAAACTGATCTCTAAATACCTCAGAACACGTGGTTCAATCTCCTTTATTAATTTGTATTTTTATTTTCTATGTCTTTCCTCTGAAAAGCCTTTCAAAACATTTACACATTAATTTTTATGTCCTGCTCTCTCTTTAGCTCATTCTCTTTGTTCCCTTCTTTTCTATGTCACTCCACTCTTGAACATTAGTGTTAATTTTTTCTCTATACTCTCTTTCTCCAGTTCTATCTCCTGGTTTTGTTTTTTGATTTTTAAAAAATCTTCTTCCATCCTACCAGGTGAAATTCTTTTCCCAGAGCTCTTTTGCCAAAATGACCGTTTCTGCATCAGCTGCAACATCATGAGCAGTCATTTCTCATTGGATCAGAATTATCATTCCACAGCACTTTATTTTTTTGAGAGTGAAGTTTTAGGAAAGAAAGGACAATGTCTGTTGTTGAGAGGAAGGCATATTATCTATCAAACCACACTAACCAACCTCCCTGCATGTTCTCACGCACTAGCTCTACCAGGACTGGCCTGCACCAGTTAAACTCAATTCTATAATGGAGGCAAACAGCAAAAGTGTTTGAACTTCAATAACTGCACTCTCTTAATTGTCTAGAAATATTTTGAGTTATGCCTTATGCTCTCTCTTAGATGACAGTCAGATGGAATTAATTTATACGATTTATCCATTTACGAATAGTGTCAAAGAAAACTCATTAACTGTAGTATTCTGCTGGTTCTCCACAAGGAAATATGTAGAGAGCAACAGACATATCACCAGGCAGTTGTGAAATATTTATAAACCACCAGAGAGGATAGAAAATAAAACTATTTTGAGAAGTACTTGTGAAAAATTAAATTTATTCCCACACTGGAGACTGGAAACAAGACTTACGCAGGTTAATGGGAAAAATTATTAACTAACAGTTGTACAAAACCACCAGCAGGGGATTCAATATATGTCTCATCTTATGGCACATGAACAAGACCTTAGAAAAGCAAAGCAGATATTTGTAAATATTTTGCCATAAATAAAGCTCTGCCAAAAGGAAAATAATTACTGAATAACTTCGGTTACCCTTCAGAGGTGGTAGTACATTTTCAGAGAACTGGACATGGATTACCTATGGCAAGAGGCAAACTCATTTCAGCCAAGTCATTCTCCTACATTTCCAGCAATTGCATCCTGGAAATCAAAAATCTAACTTCAGCAACCACTCTCCAGTGATGTATTTGGTGTTAGGTCAACTTTCTGACTTCAGAAAACCAAAGGAACACAGATTTTACTGATGAACTTTTAAGGTTCCCAGAGGTTCAGTATATAAAGTTGTCAGCCACAAGGATTATTTTTTGGAAAGATTATTATCTTTCCTGGTATCCTTTAACAATACCGCAAATGTCTTTGTAGTGCATCATATTCAAAAATGTTATTTCCATTAAAGTCTGCGGCCACAGCTTTTTATTTGTATTTTTTGAGAAGTAAGAACCCTGCCTGAATCTGTGCTTCCCCCGCTCTAGCCACGGCAGGCACCACAAATTCACATGATAAAACATTCATTTTTCACCAAGACTGTCCTATTTTAAAATAAAAAGCAAACACAGAATAGAAAGGTACTATCAGAATTTTTACAGATAGCACCAGAGATTTTAAAAAGGAGTCTTCACCAAAAGGTTTATTTTTAAGAGGCCAATGCTAAGTAAGGACCCTGTCACCTTGGAGTCCCTCCATGGGGAATATAGGTTGTAGATAAATAAGTGCTGTCACAAGGCAACTCATCTGATCTATTCCAACTGTCTGTGTAATGAGAAAATGAATCTGTACCTATAAAGAGTGTCCAGTTCAGATTAGAATCCTGACAGTGACTCACTCAGATTAAAAAGTCAATCTTTTGATCTCTGTTAGGACTGATTACTCTTGTCGCCGGTCACTTGACAAGGCTGTACAGCACATTTAAATCAGAGCCACAACTGAAAACAAATTTCTAATGTGTCATGCCCAAGGTTCGACTCTGAGGCCAAACTCTGAATGGCAATTTCTAAGGACAAATTATATTCCCTGGACTAGAAAAAGTGAATGTCTAAATAGGCAAGGATAAGGAATTGCTTCCTGATTTACATCTTTCCATTTGAGAAAGCTCCTTTCCTTTTGTCAGGCTGGCATGTGCATTTCTTCTTTTGTGCCAAGCAAGAATTTTCAGAGTTCAGAACATAAATGAAAGGTCACAGAAGTATAGTTTGCTTGCACTAAATCTTCAAAGGAGAGAGGCTGCTAATCACCACAGATGAAGTCTAGCATAGCAGAAAAGCTTGAAACAGCTTCTTCAGAGAATGTTTTAACAATCAAACCCTTTTGGAGAGGAGGGGGGGGGAAAAGTAGCACACAATTGCAACCTTTATCTAATAATTACTACCAGCAGCTGTAATACCACCTTTCCTCAGAGGCATGATATATCAAGAGTTAAAGGCAGTATCAGAGGAAAAGAACATTAACATTACTCAAAACGGAGTCTGTTCTTTGATTTCCAATATTTTTCATTTGTTGAAAAATAAATTACAATTTTTTTATCCTTCCTTTTAAGATAGGAGTGTTTTGGGGGTTCTTTGGGATCTTTGTTTTTTGGGGAGGTTTTGTTGTGGTTTTGGGGGTGTTGGTTTGGTTTTGGTTTGGTGACGCTTCATATCTGGCACATTTACAACAAAAATAGTTAAACATGGAGATAGTTCAAAAGGCTTTAAGGCCAGGCAGCCTCCCACTCCCCATCCTTTGCTAAGCAGGATGCAAGACATACATCAAAGCTTCTGTGGATGAATGTGGTGACTGTTACCCTGCACTCTACATGTTAAGAGAAAGCTAGATCCAAACAGGAACTTGGGCACTGAACTACGTGAAAACTTCTCATCTGCTAACTCTGCCATCACTAGGTTTCAGCATCTGTTTCCCAGAGTGTAATTCAGGATGGTGAGTTGGGCCCTTGGTTCTCTCAGGCAATGCAGAGCAACATCAAAATCCACAAAGTGGTGCCCCCATCCCACCACTGCCCATCTTCCTGGCCCTGAGCCCGCGCTGCACGATGGACACTCCAGAGACACCACTGATGCTTAAAGTAGGGAAGGGGAGCAGCACATTTTTAAGAATTAAAAAAAATAAAGCCATAAGGAGGAGGTTCATGGTCTTTTATATGGCATCCTGATGCAGAATCTTAAAAATGATGGGTTACAGCCTTTCAAGAAGGACATTGGAAAAATTAGGTTCATTTCTGATGAAATTCAGAAAAAAAAGTTTGGGATTTAATAATTTTTTCTGTTATTGTATATTGTTTTATTGTATTAATTTTTTTACTTTAATATTGATTAGTAAATGTCATTGCAATGAAGTAAAATATATAACTTGAAACATAATAAAAGTAAATTATGATGTTTTATTTTTGGCAACAGCTGACTTCTTCTGGAATGGATAACAGAGAAGCAGTTGTACATACCAACTGGATTTCTTTTTTTTTACTGGTTAGAAAGCAACTAATTATTTTTTATAACAACAATGAAAGCTGAAAGCCTATATGGAAAGGCAGGAAAAGGGAGCAGAACTCCTTTCTTCTTAGATATTTAGATCTGCAGTGAATAACAACAGCTAATTTTTGTTTTCTTGATGAATCAAAGCCAATCAAAGACAATTAGCTCTGCTCAGGGTACACTGAAACAAGAAAAGGTCATAGAAGAATAACAAAGATCTTCAAAGTTGTTGAACAACTTTCCTATGGGAAACAACTGGGCAGACAAAAACTTTCAGACTGGATATGACCAAGGAGTGATATGGATATGGACTACAAAACTTTAAGAGGCCTGGATAAGGTGAATAGGGAATGACTGTTTGCTGCTTTTTCAAGTACAGAACTGTGAGGCCTCAAATGAGGGAGAGAGGCTCACAGCAAACAAGGAGTTCATTCTTCACACTGCTCACAGTTCTGTGAAGCTGGAGGACTTGGTGCCACAAGATATTGCTGCTGATAAAAGTCTCCAACCTCTCCAGGGAAAGTGAGCAAAGGAAACATATCTCAATTGAGGCAAATGAAGAAAAAGGTATCTTTGACAAGTGATATCCTGACCCACAAATTGGTGGCAGGCAAAAAAATATTCTGGGGAATTACTACTGCATTCCTAGCCTGTTTCTGATCTCCTTGGGCACTTGCTACTGTTGGAGGTAGCCTATGGAGCTAGAAGAGCCTGGGGTCTAATTCATCATGGTTTCAGTGTTTTTGTGAATGAAAGCTGTACATTCTTCTCGGCAACAGGAAGAGAATCCACAGGTCCTTTACTGCCCTGTGAATGTTCTAGATGCCAAGTGTGGAGCCCTGGTCACTCCTCCTGGCCTTAAATGTTTGTTGAATTATTGTCCTGACATCAGAGTAAGCAAAGATGATTGATGAATGATTATCTTTAACCATCCAATGCCTCATATGGAAGAGAAGGCAGATTTTAAAAAGTATTTTGCTCGTATCAGATAGTTTTCAATGTCTTTCTAAAGAGAGTTTAAGATAAATGCAAAATTTCAAGATGACATTGTTCCTAAATTGGAGAGAACTTTTAGGGGCACTTCAGAAACTGCTTTAATAGAACCAATAGACCTTCTAAAGCTTAATATGTCAAAGGTGCAATGTATTAATGTATTGTGTGGTTTTGCAAGAACTGTATTACAGCAGAAAATGTAGTTCCCTACGATCATGTAATATAATTTCATCATGAATATTTACTGTTGTTTCAGTCACTAACATAATCAGTCACAGTAGGGAAAACATAGATGTTCTAATCTTGTTTATCATCAAAATGACTGAAAACATTCTTCTACTGATTTTGGCATCTTGAATATGCTGGTGATGGAAGAAATTAATGCATTAATCGTGGTCATGTAAGAAAATTTTCATAAGGTTTCTGATCATATTTTTATCAACAAAATCTGTATGACCAGTTTCTGGAACTTTGATTTCTCTTCTGATATAATCCTCTTTCCATACCATTATACTAAAATTAAAAAGCAGAGAAAAGTTTTAAAGAGCAATAAATCCTTGAGATTTTAGAGAAAGAGCTGCAGAAAAAAAGAATTTATTGGAAAGCTGTTACATATAAAAGAAAATTAATTTCAGTAAATTCATTCAAAGTCATTCTGTCTGAGAAAAAAACCCCCCTGTTTTCTTGTGTTCCTTCACCTTACCTAGGAAGATGAACCGTCACCAGTTTTCAGTGACTATGGCAGCATGGGTACATGGGCAGCATCTTTCAGCATTTTGCTACCATTTGGGTATTTCTCAACTAAACTATGTGGCAACACATCTCATGCAACATTCCTGCTGTAGCATGAAGAACTGGAAGAAGATAGAGCACATTGCCATGTGGGAGGCCTGGAAGAGAAAAACAATCACAGGTATGATGCAGGCAAATTCCTGCAGCAGGAGTTAAGGGCACGCTTTGGCTGATCATGTTCCCAGGTGTTTGTCCTTCTCCTTTACATAACAAAAAAAAAGACTTTGCAAATTAGAGGTGCTGATTAGGGACAACCTCACAGTCTCTCAAAAGGCATTACACATGTCCACATGTCATCTGAAGAGTTTACGCTATAGGAATATACAAATATTCTGAAAATTCATTGTCCTCCTTCATACATTTTGATGAGGAAGGCCATTGTGTGCTTTCACAGTAGGTAAAAAACTATTTTTTTGAAGGCACAAAACTCTCTCCTTTCGGCATTCTTAATCCACTGACATTTACAGACCCAGGACCTGAGGACAATAAAAAGAAAAAATAATGGGACAAAAATAATGTAGGGTAACTGTAAGGAAAGAGATACAGAAAAATTGTTATATTTAATCAAATTTCTGAAGTTTGTGAGAGAGGAGATTCATTCAAAGGGAGTGTTTTGGAGAGGAAAAAAATGGTCTAAGTCTACAGTGATTTCAAGATTACTGCCATGAGAGCAAATCAAGACTTAAGCTAAGAACAATCCTCTCAATTAGAGATAAAGATCAAGCATAACTTTCTGCCTCTGTTCAGACACCTGTTGCAATGGTGGAGACCATATAACATCTGAGCTACCAATATGTGCAGTTTTCGTGAGGTTTCATAGATACAAAAAATATATTAATCTTGATATCATGAAGGTAAACTGACTGAAACTCTCTCCAGCTCTGCACAATTAGAATGCATTTCCGCAATTTCTGATTTAGAAATCCCTTTTCTTTGCAGCTGCTTGCAATACTTGCTCATGATCTCTGCTATCTCATAGTTTAATCTTTCTGAGATTTCCATGGATTTAAAGTAATTCTGTTTTTATTTTCCATTCTATTTCTGCTGGAGTACTTTGTGTGTGCAAATCCTTCAGCTGTTCTTTGCACCCCTAATTAAAATGAAAACTGTTCAAGAAATTGCCTCACAAGCAGGTCACATTCTGCACAAACATCGCAGCTCCCTGGGTGGTTGTTTGAAATACATACTTGCTATATCTTGCAATCTAGAAATCTCATTCCACTTCCTCAGTAGCAGTGTAATATCCCTCTATCTATTTATCATTTCAGCAATACCAGACTTTTGCTATGTATTCCTACCATACATTTATACTGCCTTTTCTGGTTTGAGTATCTTCTCTAGGAACCTTTGTATTTTACAGTGCAAAACCTCAGATGCAAATGTAGTCTTTCAGAGCCAGATCCTAGAATTCAAATTCGACATAAGAGGGCATAATCTTCTTTGTTGTGCTCAAGTTCTCAAAGTGCTGAGTTAATACACATTTCCTTGACGGATGCTGGGATGACTTCCTAATAGTTTCTCAAACATGTTGCCTGGATAATGGTGATACCAAAGCCAATGCCATAGGTTGACTTTAGCTACGAAGCCAGACCTTTTATCAACTACCTACTGCAGCACTGGCAGGAAGACAGGGTCAAAAGAGCTTCTGTTGAAGTGTGTCTTTGATTCGGGCTTAGCCAGGCTGAAGTGTGCTGATGCTTTGGCAGGGTGCCCTGATGCCCTGATATTGGACTGCCAGGCACTGGAAGCCCAATACTTAGAAAGAATAATTCTTCCAATAGTGCAACACCATGGCCATTGTCATAAAATTAAGAAGGGTTTCGTGCTAGTAAAAAAATTGCAATATGTGATTTCTATTATCTTGCTTTAAGTTCATATGGGAATAGAATTTACTAGCCTTTAACCTACGCCTACTCCCTCCACAAAGTAATGGGTTCACATTAAATAAATGCCAAAGAAAACTGACTTCTAACATCTTTCTGACCAGACGATGATTTATTTTTTATTCCTAAGTTTACTTGCTACATTTTCTTTTGCATTATTTTGTCTCTTTTTAATCCTCTTGGATGATAAACCAGTCCATTCCCATCATTGCGGCTAACCAAGTCATCAAACCAGTGACCTGCCCTTAGTCTGATAGTTCCCATCCCCTTGCTTTAATTCCCACACTATCCATAAGATAATAAATTTTGTTTGTAATTAAATAGTCTCTGAGTGAAATTCATAAACAAAATTTTTTGCAGGTATCCTCTCTTCCAGAGGAATATCTTGTCATCAGTCTACAAAACTGTGCTCACTCTTGCTGCCATCTATTACTAAAATGAATTGTGAATTCTTTGTTAGCAGAGTGGCACTGTTTCACAAAGAAGTAGAGGATAAATCCACCCCACAGTAACTAGGAGGGGTGAATTCTGGAACTGAATGTTCTCAAACTGAGGACAAATATATCAGGTCAGTTCTTTGTCTTCTGCAAGTGTGATAAGGAAAGGAATGGCTGATCTGTGAGTTTTAAAGAAACCTTGTAGAAACCATGATGGAAGAAGTTACACAGAATATACACAAGAAATTCCAGCCCAGCATGTCAGCTTACAGCCCCAAATCAGGTACCAAAGGACACGGATCTTCGAAACACCTCTAGTTTTGCATTCCATGCAAGTCATTTTGAGGCACTTGACTGCCCTCAGGCAGGGCATATGGTGCTCCAAGGGCTCACTCAGGCACGACTTCTCTGTGTTGTGCAGTCCCACACTGCTCACTATCATCTCTATTAATCTTAACAATTAAAAAATTGAAAATATTATCAATTTATTACCAAATGAATTCTAGGCTATCCATCACATAAGAAATACTTTGCATTAACAAAATAAATTGCCAAGCACCAGTCAATCCTTATCTTCTGAGACACCTACATTAAGACGCACAGTTTACTCTATCATTCATTTTTGAATCAGGGGCTTGCTCAGTCACCCACAATTTCCTTCTCCTTCAAAAAGTTGCAGTGTTATCTGCACATCTAGCTGCACACAAACCAGAGAACTGACAACATATTCACTGACCATCAGGCTGGTATTCAATATTTTGTCTGCCTTTTCTCTCCTTTTTCTTTCTTTTCACTGGCAGCTACTGTTAGTTTGACTTTCCTCTTCAAAATGACCACCTTATGCAAATCAGGGGGTTTGTGGCTTGAGCAGTTCTTAATGTTAAATGGATTGAAGTTTCATGTTGATTCTATATCCCATTCTTTTCCTCATTGTAAAGAGAACAGGCTCTTTTTTTTTTGGAGGCTTACCTCCAAAACACAGAAGAGAAGGGAACGCAGGTGCTAAAAGGCTAAAAGATTAAATTCTGGGCACTCAGAGATATTTAGGAGAGCTGCCAAGGTCACAGCAGTAATGCTCAGGAACATGCACCTGCTAAGTCCAAGTGCAAAGCCTGCTGTTCATTCTTTCTGTTTCTCACACAATAGGATGGGTTTCAAAGAAGGCTACATCTGGGCAACCTGACACCTTGCTGCAGGCTGGGTGCTGCACCCTTACATCAGCCTTCAGTGGTTCAACCATTTGATATGATTCCTTTCTGGATGTTTCAGAAAATCCTTTTGAAAGAAAGGTGCTATAACCCCCAGAAACAGGATACCAGTGCTATTGCTGATTTAAATGCAAGCCATTGTCCTGTCAATGCCTATAGTTACCTGCTTTATTACTTTGAGTTTTGCCCTTCGCTTTCCATTTGTATGAATATCTTTGATCTAAGTTAATACCTTCATTTGGAGATTTTGACAGCTGTAGTGTACATACAAGGGATGGCATTGTTTCCATAATGATGGAGGTTGCCTCACCTGCTGTTTCATTTGATCTTGTAATTTAGTTAAATCAGGAATTCTTCTTCTCTTGAATCACTTTCTGCTTGACAAAGACACAGTTTGGATCAAAAGGGCAAGGGAAGAGTGTTTTTACCTTCAGAACTCTGCATTTAGCTCCCATTGCTTCTGTCACATTCATTCAATTATCTCTCACAATTTAAAGCACATCTAAACATATTACAGGTGGCTATAAAATTACAGAACAATGGAAAAATACAGAAATTTCAGTGTATTTGTTAATTTTGTGCTCAAATTGGCAGCAAATGAATGTTACCGTCTTATGATTGCATGTTTCTTTGTCTGAGAAAATAACTGTATACATTCAGACAAATTAAACTGTGAACTGAGGGCCACTTCATGACAGTCAGCTCCATCACCTTTTGTGAACAAATGTGATACTTAACACTGGCATCAGTGGTGATTAGATCAGGTTCTCAGACTATTTCTGAATAACAAATGCTTGTTCAATCAAAATAAATGACTCCTTTGGGGCTACTGCTGAAAAGAGATCACATACATGAAAGAGTTGCACTGTTCAGATGTCTCAGGACGTTTTATTTATAAGTTAAGGTACTGGGACTATCAGTGCTTGTTCAGAAGATGCACCAGAAATCTCAAGGTCAAGCATTCGGAGTCAGAAAATGCCACCAAATGCCATTGTGACAATGTGTTAGGAAATAACTTTAATCATATTGTTACATACTCTGTTCCCATGAGTCTGCAGTCTCACCCAAGGAATAGAATAGCCATCAACATCAGACAGGCAGCTATGGAAAGTGTCCTTTGACATTTAGCATTCAGTGCACAGCTCTAGGCTCCATGCAAGTGTTAAAACCCTGCTCTGAAGAGATGTTTTGATTTCCTTATGAACATTTCATTATAATACCATACATGCCTCACAAACAGTAAATAATATTTTTCTCAAACACTTGGGAAAATGAAAGAATCATTTCTCTCCAAATTGGGGGGGGGGCAGAAATTAAAGGAAACATTCTCCATTTAATTTAGGTGAAAAATGTGATCCTTATCATTGAATTTTCTAAAAAAGGAAATTCAGGTTATTGTTACTTTCCATTTCAGTTCATGGCTCACACTTTGCAGAAGATATGGTCTCAAAAAAGCTTTCCTTAAAAGTGAGGACACATTTGTAAAAAATCTATGGGTAAATGCCTTGACAAATACTACACAGGAGTTTCATACTGGAGGCAAGGACAGAATCTAGTCCCACAGAACTCAGCTGCTGCAATTCCACATTTTACAATTCTGTATTCAACTGTTTGAAACAAAAGACCATTTTTCCTTTCTCTATGGATCCCTCCATCATAAGAACAGATCACAACACAAAGCCTCTTTCACTGCACAATTGTTAGTCTTCCTCAGAACTCTATCCATCTGTCACATTTCCTGTGGGAAAATAATTAATAAAGCGCTGTATAATAGCAGAAACAGAAGATTGAATTGAGGTTGCACAGGGAATCTCAGTATCTTTCTTCTTGCTACTATAATATTCTTTTATGCACTATCTAGCCAGCAATTTCCTAGGGTTTTAAGAAAAGCAGGCACAGACCCCAAAAATTCTTTAATGTGGAATTGCAAATGATGTCCACACATAACCTCTCTACAAACACAGCAGGATTAAAAGCAGGCTGAAGGCTGGGAAAGCCACGCCTGGACTGCCCACATTATTTACTGTGGACTCTGTTGTAGCTTGGCTGAGAACATTAAAACTGCTTAGAAAAAGCCAGCCTCAGGGTATCTGCTAGTGGATGGGGCTGTAACTGTGCTTGGCTCAGAATATCCTGACCCCCATGAACCGGGTAAAAGAGAGCTTGGCTCTACTCTAAAGCATCTAGAACATCCAAGCCTTCTTTTCCTTTGGGAGGTCTCTGCAGTCAGCTTCGTGGATGGCTTTCAGGCAGGCTTGATTTTCAGGAGCAGTTCTGAAATATCAGGAATGCCTCAGCTTTTAAAGGGAAGTATTCACTGTTTTGTCTATTGCTATTCCTACTAGGTTTTTGCCCTGGAAACTCACCCTTTATCCATTAAATTATATCATACCTAAAACCCTATAAGGTAGTCTTTTGCACATTTCCACTAAAATGTACCAGAATAATCTAGTAAATCTAGTAAATTCTGTTTAGTCTATTGTGCTTACTAAGAGATACAAAAGAAACATCTATGGAATAAAGTTGTATGATGTACTAATTGTGAACCCTGAAAAGAAGCATATTCATTTCAAGAGTCTATTAATACAGATTTATTTTTATTTCAACTCTGTATGACTCTGTTTTTAAATAGTTAGTTAAGCCATTAAAAGGAAAAAAAACCCAAAAACCTGCAGTAAATTATGCCCACATTCTGATTCCTATTAGTACTGCCATGCAAATTGTGACACTCCAGTAGAATGACCTGTCTGTAGCTGAGATAAGCAGCTCCACATGAATGTAGGGATCCAATGCAGAGATTTTGCCATGAAGACCTAACAAAGAGCCCTGGAGAAATGTCCTTCTGTCTCAGATGTTCTGGGTAACCAGAGACAGGTCAGAGAGATCCTCCAAAGTGTGCATGCACATTTGTGCCTTTATGTGCAGCCTCTACTGGAATTTGATTTGTATGAATTGTATCAATCTGATGTTCTAGGAATAAGGAATGCATACCCAATTGTTTTATAGCAAGCATGTGCCAATATGCTTTTTAAAACACAGAACACCAGGAATGTGACACAATTTTCACTGTTTCTCCTCCATATCTGTCTGTCTGGAAAGCAGCAGTTCTCTTGACTGAACACCTTGTTTCAGTGCACTTTGTGCCTACACAGGTCTCTCTGATAACCTCTGTGGTTAGACTCTGTGGCATGTAAAATCAAATGCCCTTCCCACACACATACTTGTCGTGAATTTGTCTGTCTGGCTCTGATTTTACCTCAACATTCCTTCACAGCCACATGATGGTCTTTCAACAAGAACCTCAGCACAATATGCTATTTTATTCTTTACTCAATTGTTAAAAATATGACAGGCTGGAAATCTCCTAGTGCCTAAAAGCAATTTAAGTCCTAGAATCAAATTTCTTGTGATATTCTTACCTCAGATGGACAATGATGCTGATAATAAACTGAATTATGAATTGTTCTACCTGCACAAATTTCTGTCTGAAAACAGGAGTGTTATAAGGCACAGAAAATTGCTCATATATTACAGTGAAGAACATAAAAGAGGCTAGTAAATACCAGTGACAGCTGAAGTTTTGACAGTAGAAATGCTAATCAGTTCTTTTCATGTATCGTTTCTGAGCATTATAACATTGGAAGAAAATTATGTCAAAATGCAAACACTGCATGTGACAAAGCAAAGACCTTTGATATAGCATTTTTTTAATTATTTCCTGATGTTAGCTTAAGAGACCACAGCATAAAACATGGTTGTACCACACAGTAAGGGATTTACCTTCTACATCTGCATTGCTTTAATATATGGGGCAGGAGGGAGAAGTTTTCAGGAATGAAAAGTTTTCACATTCATCTGATTCTCATTTTTCAATTCGTTAGAATTTTTTTAGATTCTGAACACAGCACCACTTTTTATTGCGTTTTAGGAATAGCACTTCATCTGTTTGCTCAACTAAGCCTTAAAAGCACTAAAGACGAACCTGTCCTTTGAAGATATCAAATCACAGTTCCTGAACAGATTCAGCATCAAAAAGGTCCTCAGAGAAAAAGTATCAGCTGTAGGCCAGCTGCTTTGCCAAAGACAATATACCAGCCCTCTGCAAGCTTATTTTTCTTGTTTGCTAAGGTCTTTGTTGGGTAAATTCAAGTAGGACAAACTCTGGATGGAACTGGGTCTCTCCTTGCTCTGTCTGATGCTCTTGAGTCCATACTAAAGAGCTCTCAAGGGTTGAAGGGCTGAGCTCAATCAAAAAATGAGGCAGTGACTTTCTGAACCTATGTCCCTACAGTGAAACTGAACCTCTGTCCTGCAGTTTTACTTTACACAGCTCTTTCTGTACCAGCAACATGGGAAAGAAATGCCAGTACAGCTACACCAAGCTGAATGACAGTCCCCAGGGCAGGGACAGGCAGCAATGGGCACTGAAGGACCATGGCAGCTCCTCTGACTGGAATGCTTAACATTAAAAGGTCACAGTTCTGGATTAGTGGGACACAAGCTTCTGGATTAGTGGGACACAAGCTATTTACTGCATAAGATGGTTCTCAGCATCAGAGAGAGGAATGGCTTCAAATAAAAGGTGAACTTAAGAAGTCAGGGTAACATAAAAGTAAAATAACAAAAAGTCCTGCCGTGGAAAGAAGGGGGAAGGTTGAGATCTCTTTTTCTCCTATTTACTGATTAAAAAATACTAAAAAGTAGCTATAAATTAATAGCAGAACACAACCTTTGGCTTCTTTCGAAAACAAGGAGCATAAAATGAAATCTTAGAGCCAGTTTGAATATTATAATCACACTGAGTCTGCACTTGCTGTGAGATAGACCGAAATCATGTTTTTCTCCATTAGATTGTCTTTTATTTTAAACTGCGCTTTAATCAGCACATTCCTTGACAGCCCACATCCCACTGTACTATATATTCCCTGAACTATCTCAGCTGGCTCCTGCCAGTCAAGCTGACAAGGATCTCCACCCAGCTTTTAACAGAACAGCTATTTCAGAAACTGACTGCTTTCCTTCTTTCAAGCAAATGCAATAGTGGGTGAGTACAAGTCACACTCTGAACTGATATGCTGAAAATATGCTGAGAAATATTGAGTGAAATGGGGTGATGGCAATTTACACAGATACAGTTTCGTATCTCTTACTTTCTCCTTCTGTATTAATCATTTCCCAATATTCTTTTTACAAGCACTATTTCCTTCTCAGATCATCTCTCTCTCTCTCTCCATTCCTGCCTTTCTCAACACCACTCCACAGAGTATCAATCTTATCAATAACCCCTTCTCATATAGCAGTCATCCCATCCTCTAAAATCATCTCTCCTTCACACTTCTCTTAAAACAGTTGTTGAAAGCATCCAGCCCAAATGTTTCTTTTTATCTAGAAAATTTTCTTTCGCTCTACACATCCCAAGACGTACTTCCCTAACTTTGCTGTGAGAAGCTCTCTGAGTAAAGGAGAAGTAGAGGACTCTCAATCTTGAAGAGAGCTTTATAATTTGATGGCATATATTGATTTTTCCCCTTGGGAAAAACTAATAGACTAGAGTTCATTCACAGTAACATTATATCATACGTCATTCTGGGACAATAAGCAACTGATGGGCTGTTTGAGGCATTACTAAAATGTCTGTGTATTTATGTGAAAATGTTGTGAAACAGAAAACTACTCTTTGCCTTGGACATGATGGTAGAAGATAAGTACTATCTGTATCAGGTGTCTAGCCAAGATTTAGGGCTTATGGACAGTGTGAGATGGTGAACTCTGTCTCGTAATTTTTCAGAATTTTTTAAGCAAAACAGTTTAATAATTTGTCAACCATTTAGCTAAAAAACATTATTTGCGAAGTGTAAAAGAAAGTGACTTTACAAAATGTTGGGATTAATTACATGATCTGGTTGCAGCATGCATCATGAATGATGCATGTTGAAACTTGAGTTTGATGAAGGAGAAAATCATTTGTCCGTCAGGCGGCCATGCCATGGCCAGAGCCTGTCCCACTGCCCCAGATACGTTGCAGAGTGGCCAGGGGGCACTGGGCCAGGCTCAGCCCCAGGCATCAGGCAGAACACCATGGACAGGAGAGGGGGAATCTGGCACAAGGAGTGTCAGGACTAATCAGGGTTGCAGGTGCCCTCAGGACCCAGAGAAATTCAGTGCTGAATCTGGAGCACATTCTGACTCCTAGAAGAAAGACTCCATGTCTCCTTCCTGAAACTCCTTTCCCGCAGGAAAAAAACCATGCCTTTTTAGCTGCCTTTGTGGGATAGCTGTCATCTGAGCTATGGGATCGCTATCCCAGGGAAGTGGGATAAAAACCAAAGACCAGAAGTGTCTGGCTTAATGCAGCATCTGATGTATGCACTGGCAGGTTAGGGTGAAGGTAGGTATTGCCTTCATCAGTCATTTTAACCTGTGCTGAGGGTGGATGGCAGGTGTGCACATCGCTCCAAGGAAAAACTTCATGTGTTTTGGCAAGTTTTATCAGACCTTTAGGAGCAAAATTAGGATTGAATAAAATACATCCTTAACTATGCGCAGTTCTAGATCACTCATCTCCAAAAGGGTAGATTAAAAACCAGTAAAAGCTGACAGAAGGACAACAAACATTCTAAGTATGGAATAGCCTCCACAGGAGCAGAAACTGCACAGCTGCACAGTTGTGCTAAGCATCTCATTTAGGAGATACCTTTGGGAAGCATACCCATATGTATCAATATACATATAACTGGATACCAAGGGGATGGATAGGGATGAACTCCTTACTATCCCTTGAATGGAAATGTAGGAGCCAAGGACAATCAAATGAAGTCAGAAAGAAGCAGTTTTAAAAACAAAAAAGTAGATCTTAATACAATAGGCAGTAAATATGTAACCCCAGGAAGAGGTTGAACATAGTCAAGGGAAGATAAGAAACACTTGGGAAAGAAATGCATTGAGCGTTTTTAATAACATCACTCAGGATCAGGAAATCACCTGAACGTAAAATAGTTAGAGGATAAATATCATACATGCTTCCTTAGCTTTGACCCTTCCTATATGTCCACTTAAAGGAATCACTGGAGACAGGCTAAAGTACAAGACTGAGCCTTGACCCAAAACACTGCTGTTGTAGGAGCACTAAATCCAAATTTATTTTAATTCTATGTGTTTGCTTCCACATAACATCAATACAAAATCACTAAATGATTCCTGCTGTGCTTTCACAAGTGAATGGTTTAGATATATATTATTAGAGTTCTCTTTATGCAGAGTTCTGAAACTTTGCTTATGAGCTCAACACAGATATTATGAAATTCAGTAGAGATGTGAAGGTAAAAACAAAAGTGCCTTTTGCTGGGGGTAGGAGAAGGAGCCCTGGGTTTTTAAGTGCAGGAATATTCTGGAAGACAGAATCAGTTTTTTAAATCAGTTACTTCTAAAGCTAATTAAAAACCTTACTGTTCTAAGCAGGAAGAGGCATTTTTATATAAGCTGCAAATACGTTCAAACTGCTGTAATATAAAAGACTGACTTCTGCTAAGCAGAATAAAGCAGCTTCAGATGGTGTGAACATCTGACTTCATTGATTCTGCCTTCCTTGCAAACACAACATTCCGAGATGATGTCTGCATGAGAAAGATTTTCGGTGTGACAGAAACAGATGAAGATATTGGAGCATTGAAACCTCTGTGCTTACACAACATTTGGTTCAGTGGTTTTACTGTGGACTAAATGTTGTCCAGGCTCCTCAACAGAACCCATGTGTAGGATTTGAGACTCTCCAAATAACCAATCTCTCATTTGGATCCCTGTTTCTCCATGTGGACATATGCTTGGCTGGCAGCTGGAGTGCAGCTTCTGGAGGTTTTATTTCCTCCAGAAGGACTCTAGAGCTGAACCAATGTGCTGTAAGGCATGACCTCAGACTGAAAGAAAGTGTTAATAGTTTCTCAGCTTGTTCCCTTGAGTACCTATTATGGGCAGAAGTCCTGCAAGAGAAAGGAAAGGAGGTTTGTGCTCATCAGCAGGGTGTAGGAGGTCAAATCACCAGTTGACAGGAACAGGCACTAAGAGAGGAGTTAATGGAGTTTTAATGAGTGAGCTGGGCCAATAATCACACATCTACCTGGCTTCTGAACTGCCTTCATGATAGGAATGTAATTTTAAGCCATCTCCTTCTGAAAGATGTGAAAATGTGTCCATTCTCACTGAGGATCATACTAGTTGTCAAATTTGTAGGAAATTGACAGCAACAGGATTTCACAGACTAAGAACATTTGCATTTCTCCCATTCAAATGCCCAATTACCTATCATATGTGCTGAAAAAAATCAACTGGTCACTGAACTTAAAACCCCTTTTGTTAGCAACTGAACCAGGAACTCCTCTTCATTAGTACTAGCAAATTGCTTTAAGGATTATCAGAAAAGGATGGTAGCAATAGAAGCATTTAGTAAAATGAGACATGACTAACACATGAATCTTTTCCTTAAATTCAGATCAGAGCACAATGATAATCTTTTCTAAATGCAGGGGGGTGCAGATGTTTTGCTTATATGGATTATACTTAGGAAGCCGAGCACTGCACTCATACAAAACTCTCTGAATTCAGCTGTTCATATACACAACCCTGCAAAATAACTGCTAGGATTAAGAGAATGAATTACAAATAAATAAAATAAAGTAAGAAGGATGTTTATCATATAAACACTCTAACAGCTAATCTGACTTTTCCTGGTAGAACATTTCTTTCTAGGCATTTAACCTATGGGCACACATAATTAGCTCTTTCACCTTAAAGTTCCTGAAAGAATGATTTGCCTAAGAAGATTAGGTATTTTTAGTGTTCAATAGAAGTACTGACAAATGAGCCTAAAATGATTACTGGGGAACACTTTTAACACCATCTTCTGATCTTTTATTTTGAAATAGCATGCCTTTCAAGTCAAAAACCTTTTAGTCTGACCTTTTGTGTTTTTCCAAATCAATGCTCAACTTTTAATACCTTCTGTATTCAAATCGTGCATGTGATGAGACGGTTTTCAAGGCTCTTTTCATCCACATGGAGGATGACCACAATAGTCTCCTTAAATAGAATTTCAGTGCTACTTTATTTCTTCTGGTCATTTTAACTGCATGCAGCTTCCTGTCTTCACTGGAGCACTTTGCCATGCCTGTGTTCACAGGACAACTCTTTCTGAGCTGTGCTGTACCAAAATTACTTGAGTTAAAAATAATTTTCCAGAAGGGGGAGGGGGGGCTTAAGGGCAGGTGGAAGACAGAAGTGATACTGAAAAGCAAAGATGGAAGAAAGCTGTCTCAAATGGGTCATGGCAGGGAAATGGATTTTTCCATCAGTTTGCCTATATACCATAAACTTGAGGGGTGGAGTAAGCATTTTAAGACACCTGCAGTGGCTCTGAAGCTATTATTTGCATGACAGTCTATTTCCTCGTACAAAAGCTAAGGATCAAATTTTGAATTACTGATACAGACAGAGTAATCATATTTTTTAAGGTATAAAATAATGTGGATCCTCCATTGCTGCATAGTTTTATACAAGCATTGAAATTATGTGAGCTTTATTTCTATTTTTCCTGTTCCTATAATTCTCAAGCTTGGGAAATTTATCATACTCAGCTGTTAGCATCATCTGAAAAACTGATGCCATAAACAGAAATCAATTTATATTATTAATTGTTGCTCAGTAAAAATGAGTAGACTTTCCCACTTTAGCTTTAAGTTATGCTGCCATCTACAGATTGAATAAGCATTTGCAATACTCTGCTTAGGATACAGGCAATCCAAGTTGGAAGAGGTCTCTGGCCCCTAGTTCAACTGCCTCCACAAAACAATGATAACGATAATAAAAAGGGAAAAAGTATGTGATGCTCAATGCAAGTGCTCACCACCCTCTGTTTGATGCCAGACCTCCCTTCCCGAACCCAGACTGGCTCCTTTTCCAGGTAACTCCCCTCAGTTTATATACTGGGCATGATGTTCTGTGGGGTGGAATATCCCTTTGGATATTGGGGTCACCTGTCCCAGCTACACTCCCTCCCAGTTTCCTTTGTGTTCCTCCTCACTGGCAGAGCATGAGACAAGAAAAATGTCCTTGATTCAGGATAAACATAGCTTAGCAAAAAACCAAAATATCAGAGTGTTATCAATGCCATTCTTATTCTGAATCCAAAACGCAGCACTGCAACAGCTACTGAGAAGAAAGTAACTCTACCCTAACTGAAACCAGGACTAGTTGCTAAGAAGCTTTAACCCATTTGGTCTTATAAACCTCCTCAGATGGAGGCTGCACTGCCTCGGGGCAATCTGTTCCACTGCCTGACTGTCCTCACAGGTAGAAAGTCCTTCCTTTTAACAATACTAAATCTCTCATTTCAATTTAGGCTCATCGTCTCTTCTTGTCCTGCCACACACACCACGAAGATCCTGGCTCCGCCTTCTTGCTAATGTCCTCATAGGTACCGGGGAGCTACTGTTGATTTCCCCCCAAACTATGTCTTCTCCAAGCTGATGAAGCCCAGTTCCTTCAGCATCCCCTCAAATGACAAGGGCCCCAGTGCCCTAATAGCTTAGAGGCCCTTTGCTGAACGTGGTCCAGTTCTTGTATGATTTTCTTGTGCTGAGGAGCAAAACTGAATGTGAAAGTTAAATGTGGTCAAACAAGTGCTGAAAATTGAGATATAACACTTTCCCATGATCTATGGGTTGCATCCCTGCTAACCCATTCCAGGAGGCTGTTGGTCATTCTTGCTGCCAAGGAAGGGAGCTGAACAGGGCCCATGTTGAACTGCCCACCAGGCCCCTGGGGCCACTCCTGCAGAGCTGTTCCACAGAGCTGGGCTGCTGCACTGGCACTTCCTTCCTACAGGCAGCACTTCGTATTTGTCCTTGTTTAGTGCCATTGGCCTCTTCCTGCAGCATATCCAGGCTGCCCTGAACAACAGCCTGACCCTCCAGAATATCCATTTGTTCTCTTTATTTGGTGTCACCTGCAAGATTCAACGAAGGTGAATTCCACCCCCTCCTCCAGGCCACTGACAAAGACACTAGGCAGGGTGCGGCCCAGGGGACACCCTAGTGACACTCACTCCAACGAGGGTGTGATCCATTAACCACTACTCTCTGAGCCTTATCACCCAATCAGATTTTCACTCACCTAGTTGTCCACCCATCCAAACCACAATGTCTTAACTTGGTTTCACAAATACTGTGACAGTGGCAAAGAGCCAAGGTAAATGATGTTTTTTTGTTCTCCTCTTTTTCACAAATCCA
The DNA here is from genome assembly GCA_013397795.1 of Orthonyx spaldingii. Lineage (NCBI taxonomy): Eukaryota > Metazoa > Chordata > Aves > Passeriformes > Orthonychidae > Orthonyx > Orthonyx spaldingii. The sequence goes on along the minus strand of VZTJ01006418.1, from coordinate 291,199 downwards.
CTCATTTTATCACAGTTAACTGCTTTTTTTTCCTTAATCAAAAAGAAAATTTTAAAGTTTTTTTTCAAAGTTGGTTAATATTTTTTGTACTACCATAAGTCTTCACAGTAACAGGAATAGAGCCTGCATCTTGTAAACAATGTTACATTGTTTTGGTTTTATTATAAATGTTTTTTCAGTGATGTCAAGTACTCGCCTGATCTTGTAGACCTTACTGAAAAAGGCACTACCAGCTATTCACTACTGAATCCTGGAATCGTCAGCATTAACTTAATTTGGGGCATTCATCAAATGTCTGATAAAGCAACAGAAAACTTGTCACTGTTGACTCATTACTTTTACCTTTTAACACTAAGTACCTGAACACAATGAAAACACAATACATTTAGCAAACCTCAGTACAACAACTTTTTAGTTAGAAACCTTTAGGCTGTAAACTTGTAACATTATTGCTTGAATAGCATTTAGTAGAAAACATTTTTAAAAAATACTACGAATTACAAGATACATTTGTTTGCTTCAAATACTTGTCCAGGACTTAATTTTGCAAGCCAGATGTCTATGCAAATAGGAAATTCATGCTGGCTGCCCATGGTTTCTTTAAGCTCTGTTAGACCTGCCTGGTGTACCAGAATTTTACTCCAATGCACTCAATGCATTTAGAGTTTGGAATGTTTTTGGAACATTCCAAAGGATTTTGGTAATGCTTTTTTTCTTTCCTATTCTGTATGAATCTTAATCTACAAATTTTTTCTGTTCTTGACTTGAACCTGTTATTCTCCCTTATGTTTTTGGCATTACCTGTAAAATATCAACATTGTACAATATTCCTGCAATCTTTCCTTAAGTGGAATCTTAGAAGTCACATTTCATTATTTCTCTCAGACAGACTGTTGCATAACATGAAGGATCAAGGTCAAATGATATATGAAGAGAGAGTTTTAACTCATTCAGATGGTTGTCCTCAATTTTGATTCCTTTTTCACTACCTTCCAAAAAATATGAGAGATTCTGAACATTTTTCAAAATGAGTCTGTAGCATCCAGGTATATTCAGCTGTAACGGAGACACTCTGAATTTGCACAACTCCAGCTCATCCTTAGAAAGTCTTTCATGGTACCATTGTCCAACTTTATTACTGGGATACTTGATACTATGTCCCACCATTGGAAGAACCACCTTCAAAGAAAAAACCAAAACAAACATATTTGAGGTGATGCTCACCCATTGCCCTTTAAATAACTGTGATCATTTTAAATGTGTTTAAACCTTGCGTTTTGGGGCCTGAAATAGTAAACCAGCAGTTTCTCTTGTAAAATGAAGCTGTGCATGGCAGGTATATTGAATGTAATTAAAGCAGAAAAAATAATAAATGTATCAGGATTCCTAAAACGAAGCAGTATACAGCAGTAAAGGCATCCAGTTGTCATACATTCAGTTGCCATGCAAGACTTCACAACTACACTCTAAATCTTCAAAAATTAGAAGTCAACTGCTTTTGAAAGTTTTTCCCAGTAGACTGAAATATTTTCTGAAGTATTCAGCTTCAGGATAAATATTGTCATACTTGACAATATTGACACTTATTTCCACTACCAAGTAAATTTATTATGAGAGTGGAATTTAGTTCACAGGCATTTTCTTCAATGAGCATTCTGGCAGGGAAGAAGATTACACCAGTTAAATTAATCACATTATTGAAAATGAAAAATTTTAATCAAATAAAGAGATGAACAACTCAGAATTTTTCATCCAGACTTACTTGGTATATAGAATATTTGTTGGCTGATTCTTCTGAAGCAGTGACTACATGAACCTGACAAGACATTTAAGAAGAAAAAAAACACCAACCTTTTAAAAAGTAAAAACACATGCTATATTTTAGGAATTATGCACTGTACTCACAAACTTGCAAAGAATACTAAAGTTATTTGACTATTGCAAGGACAATAAACTCAGTTATTAAAAATCTTAAGATATGTTTAATATAAAGCAATCAGTTTACTGGTAGATTGGATTGCATTAAACATTTACTGGTGCTAGCTACCACTAATATTCTTTGAGTGTGCAGTTAACTAAACGAATGCCATCTTGTGCTGCATCAGCAAACGCAAACATACGAACAAAAATGTTTTACATTAAGTAGGAATATACCTACATAAAACTTAGTAACTCAATACTGAATTTTATACCTCTGTTTTTAATTTTATTTGATCTACTTGTTTCATTAACATTCATTCTCAAAAATATTGGTAAAAAATCTCAATTGAAACACAAGCCACTCCATTGGGAATGGAGATATCTTTCCAGTGCTCTTGCCTTCAAATTGGTAAGATGTTCACCCAAAAGAAATTAATTACATTGCCTTTGGACACACCTGTTTATTCTCTAGTAGAACACTGCACAGTTCTATGATTTATCTGATCAGGAGAAAGATAGAATCATAGAAACATCTAAGTTGGAGAAGATTGAGTCCAGCGGAACACCTACCACTGCCAAGTCCACCACTAAACCCTCATCACATACCTCCAGTAATGGTGTCTCAACCACTTGTCTGTGCAGCCTGTTCCAGTGCTTGATAACCCTTTTGGCGAAGAATATTTTCTAACACACAATCTAAATTTTTCTGGCACAATCTGAGGCCATTTCCTCTCGTCCTACCACTTGCTACTCGGCAGAAGAGACCCAACTGCCTTCACAATAAGGTATGTTCGCCCTAAAAGAAGAGAGCACCTCAGAATGGACTTCAGCATGTCAAAATCTGGGACTCCACTACCAGATTCTGCTCGTTGGCTCACCTGTGACTCCATGCACAGTTCCCAGGCTGTGCTATGGGCAAGCAGAAGCACTCCCTTGCCCTTTACTACTTTCCCAAGAAGACTCCTGCATTTTTAGAACAGCTGCTACCAGTTTAGACCCAGCATCAGTGAAATTGTGCTAAATATGCTTTGCCTCTGTGGTTGCAACAAGATTATCAGTTCAGTCTGAGGCCACCTTTCACCCTGGACTTACACTCAGCAACGTATATAGCAAAGGCCTGATGTGGAGAGCAAGACTCAGATCTGCACTGACTGGTAATATGGGCACATCTAGAGTCCACTCTGAAAGTTTTCCCCAGCACTATATACCACGCAGACTAAATTCTCACATGTATCATTTCTGACACTCTGTTCCTTCCTCTCACTCAAATAAAATGAACAGTGAAAACAGATTAAAGCTGCTAATTATATGTCTAGCTCATATGCCTATTTATGGTAAAACAAAAAAAAAATCCTACATCATGTTTTCCAACTTTGTCACTAATACTAAATATTTTAATGAATGAATCAAAATAAAGGCATTAGAGTGTGTCTGCTTATGTATTCAAGTGCATTCAGTTGTTTGGGGGGGGGTTTTGTTGTCGTTGTTGTTTTTGTTTTCTTTTTACAAGAACTACTTTGGGAAGACTCACCTTGTCATTCAGGGAAATGTTTTCATAATTTTCTTCCAAGAAGACAAGATCACCCTCAACCACTTTTGAGCCATAAGTCTTCAGTCTATACGATGCTGCCTCATTCCAAATTTTACTGCAGTAAGCATGGACATAGAATATGCGCAAGGAGTGAGGAATGTTGAGCCATCCTTTGGTACAACCTTCATGATTTACACCGTAGCGATTTAGAGCTCGTAACAACATCTTCTCTCTTACTTTAAATTCTGGCAGCATCACAAGTGTGCCCTTTGCATCTTCTGGTAGAAACAAAAATAACCATGTCAGTAATCCCTGATTATTCAAATATTACCTGACACTTAAGAAGATGAAATGATCAAATAGGGAAAAAAGGTGTCAGTCTAACCTCTCAATGTTTTCATTATTTCCTTTCCTTCAATGTGTCATGTTAGACAAATTTCATCTCATACGCCTACCAACACAGACCCATGAATTTTATTCTGTTTCATGCAGCACAAATTGCACTAGCTGTCATTCAGTTATTCGGCCCAGTTTGAACAATCATTTTTTATTTTAGAAACTTACTTTATCATTCCAAAGGGATATTTTTGAATCAGGTAACTGAAAGTAAAAACCAAACCATAAAAGAACATTAAATCTCTACTTCTCATAATTTGAGAGGATGTATTTCACATCAGGTAAAAAACATGCCTTTATTTTAAAAGTAAAAATTACATTGGCTTCAGGGAAGTCTGACCCTTAACCAAGATGAAAAGACATTTAATCAGATTTGTGCTACATTATATAAATGCTGTATATTTAAAATGTTATGGTTTGCTTTTTTTTCACATTACAAGTGATTGCCTGGCAGCCTTTTGCACAGACTTCCACCTTTGCTTTCAGGAAAAGGCAAGCAGCTGCTTTCAGGGTCCACATCAATATTTTTCCATGCACCATACAGCCATGTACAGAACATTCATCTTATAGTTTTTTGTGAAACCAAACGTATCTTTTTCTTTTGAAGCTATATATCATAGTTGTTATGTCAATCTACAGCGATAAGCAGGCTAACAGATGTGGAATATTTGACAAGAAAAATATATTTGAAGTTGACAGCAACTTCAAATTGGAGAGAAAGTTCAGCTGAATGATAAAAGCAATAAATATGGCAAACAGAGCACTTTACTCAGGACACTCCTGCCTTTGACATATTTTGTTGATTTTAGTTCAAGAAATAAAGAAAGAAGATTTGTTAAGTGCTCAGTAATAGTTGGGTGCCACATTCCTCTATACTCCCCTCATTAGGGAGAAGAAGCTCATTATCCAAAAGCAGACAGGTGGAAATAGGCCAAAACTCCTTTGATAAATCTTAAGTCTTTTCCAGCATTATGATATACAGCATTTGCTTCTATATTGTTTTGCACCTGAAGTACATTCATTTTCCACTATTTTGCACAATTAGGGCCTCATCCTTATATAATTTTTAAATGGGCAACTCTACGGAGTTCCACAGAATGAAGTATAAGTGGCATAAAGCAGTAGGAAAATTAAAAGTATTTTCCTGTGCAGCAACACCTTATTACCTCATCATATCGACTCTGCATAAACATTTAAGTGGACATACCAGTTTGAAGGAAGTATCTTTTTGCATTGTTTACAGGATCATCAGTATCTTCAGGCGTGAAAAATAATTTCACAGCTTTCACCTTAAAAGAACAATTTTTTTTGCAGTTAAATATAACTATTTGTCAATTAAACAATCATGTATCCAATACTATCTTAACATATTCTGCAAGCTCTCAAAATTATATCAGTTCTTTAGGGTCAAAGTCAAATTCTCCCTTTCACAGATCCCATGAACAATGGAACAATGTGTTGTGTCCCTTCCCAGATTAAAAAGAGGTTTTAGTCACTCAGAAAACATAAGACAGTTTTCAAAGCTCTGTGAGAAACCAGTCACTCTTCTTGGTCATCCAGTTCAAACTTCTCCACTTGAAATTGTCTTCATTCTATCCTGAACAGGAAGGCTCCTTCCTTCCACCCTGCATGTTTCATGCAAAATTTAGACTGAACACTTTCTACAGTCTCATACAGTGGGACAACCTTTTTTTTTTAAATACTGATCTGTATTAAGTTATGACACTGTGATGAGGAAAACACTAATCTCTGCTACTTACAACATAAGTCTTTTCACCTGTGCCAAATACTATACGACATACACTGAAAACTACATTACTCTCCTGAATTATTACTTAATAAGCTCAGAACTGAGAGTTTGGGAAGTAGTCATGGAATAATGAAAAGCAGAAATCTCTTCTACATAGCAGATAAATTACCACAGTATTGAATACGCAAATCCTTTCTTATGAACTGATGTGACATTTTAAAGAAGTAAAGAGACCCCCAGCACGATAAAGAAGCTACAGTTGGGAGGTGATCAGGACCATGAATAAACACTGTATGAAGTCTGCTTCATTTCAGTGTCCAAACCCTGTATGGAATGCAACCACTTTCTTGCCAAGTGGCATGATGACAATCCCAATCACATTCCAATCAGATAGAACTATCACCCCAGAACTATTTATAGCTTCACTCGCCGTTTGAAAAAGGGTTTTAGTTTCAGTATGAATATCTTCATGCTTATGTTATCAAAACCAATGTAGCTATTGCTTCCAGCACACAGACGGGTTTATCTCACAAATGAAACTGTTCACGGAGAAGGTCAACCCCAGTGCTAGACATTGCAACAGTAATATGAAAGTCTCTTGACAGTAAGTACTCAAATCACAAAATGAAAATACCATTTTTTCATTCAGTAAAGCCAATCCAATTTGATCTGTCTGAACAATTTGTCCTTGTCCAAATCGCTGAGGTCCATAGTAATTTACAAAACCTTTTGTCTAGAATGAGAAAGAATAAATATGTTACATGCATGAAAATACTGAGTGTGATTAATAACACCAGGCACACAACACACATACCTCTATATTTACATCCAAAATGTATAAAACCAGGACTCTTTAATCAGAAGTAACATGGAACAAAAGCATAACTCATAATACACTACAATATTTCAGCACTTAAGTTAGAAACATTTAAAAAGACTATCAAATTCTACCACTGTCTTCACATCATTAAAAATATCCCAGGTAAAGGAAACAAAATTATTTCTATACAGTTAATTATTATAAATACAATTACAGGTCAAGCCAAAGTAATTAAGCTTTTTAAATGTGTCAGATTATGAAATCTCTACTCAAGCAAAGGCAGCACAGGTAATGAAGAGTAACCACTGTTGGACATTTCTTAAAAATACTAATCTTTTTCACATGAGATAATTTCTATTGTTATTGCAATATAAAGGTCAAGAGTGAGCACTTCTGCTAATTGGGATTTTAAATCTCCTGATGAATTCTAGGTCACACGTGACACGTAAAATCACAGTCATGTGACCCAAGGAGAACACCCTTTTCTAGAAACTAGTAAGTATACATGGAGTAGACTAACAAAAACCATGTGATATTTGTTTTGCAAACGGTTATTCAGTCCAAATTTTATAATATTGCTTTGGACATCTATAGGTCCCATACACAATTTTGCTTTCACAGAAGATGAAAAATCCACACTTTGAATTAACACATATCCTGTTTTGTCATTCATCATCTGACTAGTAAGGTAAATCTAATAAAGAAAGACACACAATCATAGGACTTTCTGTTCATTTTCCAAACAGCAAAAGAAGTCAGATGGAGAGGACAGAGGAAAGCATTATAATACCAGCTGAATGCTTTTCTCAATAATAAAATCAATTTCCAAAATACATGTAATGTATTTTGCTTTTGCACACTGGGTAGTTTTCATTCAGGCCTTTATTCCTGAATTAATCATCTTAAAGCAATTTATATTACAGTTATTACTTAGAAAGATAGGGCAAAAAGAACAATTCTGTAAAAAATATCTACAGTTTTTCCCTTCCATTATTTGCTTTTATTTTTCTTGGTGGCTTAAGAATGTCTGATGATGGGAGGTTTTTTTAGGGACTAAGGATAACAGAATCAAAACCCACTTCATTTCACGGGAATCTTCTTTCTCTGATATGGACATTCCACATATGTTCACACCATTTAAGTTTTTCATCCAAGCCAACCATGCATGTTCCTCACAAGACCAAAAAAGCAAGAGTTGGCATGTACACTGAGCATATATATGTGTATATAAACATATTACATACACATTATACAGATGTGTGAGTACACTGGTTCCCCCTTCACCTGCCACAGTGAGACCCCAAGGCTGGCCTCAGGTCCCTGCAGCAATGGCTCTTGTATCCACACTCATCTGTTACTGAATTCCCCTTGTCTGCTGCTGCACCACCCTGGGGTCTCCAGTCTGTAACACACAATCAATTCACTTGTGGTTCCTCCTTGGGAGGCACTTTTACTCCTGATTCCTTAAGGAACGCAGGAAAGACATAAAACTGCAAAAAGCACCAAACTTGGGAAAGATTGCCATTATTGTGCTACTACAAGCATTTTCCTTAAAAGTACTTTTTATAACAGCAAAGAATTAAAACTCTGTTCATTATCAGCAATCATGAGGCTTTCTTACCTCAACATTTTCCATGGCTTCAGATATTCTCTTCTTCAAATCTACAGAAGAATCATGACTGTGGTGCTGGAGATCTCTCACAACTATGTCAAAGTGATTGCCCTTCAGCTGACCAAGTCTGAGGTGCTGGTATGCTGAACGGATGTTGAATATTCTCATGCCCTTCTTTTCCATTTTGTTTCCAATTTCTTTCAATCTGAACAGATAATTGGGAGAAACTATGAACCATCCTCTACTAAAGCTATATAACTTCTAATGAGTGTATTTTTCATCTTTGCACTGATATTAAAAACACTTAAAAAATAAAATGGGATGTAAAATGATTATTATGAGAAAAACAAATCAAATGAAGAGATAGAAGTCTAAAAATTTAGTTATAATCCAGAATACTTTTAAAATGCTTGCATTATTGACAGATGCTGGAATGAAGCAATTCATTGAATTTTCTCAAAGTAACTGCACTGAATTTCTAATTTTTTTAATTGAAAAACTAGTCATTTTTTTACTCTTCACTCCTAAAAACTTGTTTTTCATTAAAGAGAAAAGAAAACCAAACAAAAAGGTGATGTGCTCTAGCAGACTCTAAAACACAATTGCTCTTTCTCAGTCAGCCTTCACAAAAACAAACTCTGCAGGGATTCTCTGGGTGTGTTCACACATGCTTGTAATTGGAAACACAGCTGACAGTTCAAATACTTGCCATTTAAAATATCCATTCAACCTCTTTGTTCTTATGTGTAAATAATGGTCATTCAAATCAAAGGACACTTTCACTATAAGAGCTAGCATTCTAAGCAATAGTTTTAAAACTTCATAAACTGTTTATTTATAAAAAATATTTATTTCTCCGGCTGTGTGGATGCATTTACCTATTTTTCTTCATCGTTTAAACACTAATACAAAGTTTTGCTAATTATCTCTTGGACAAGCAGCCTTACAGTCCAGTTTGCAGTGGAATTTTAGCATTGACTTGAGTGCTAAGCTGCAGATTCCCTAAAGCCACAAAAGATTAAAGCCATTTCCACTGTGCTCTGTACAGGCAAATGGAAGACACTTCAGTAAGAACATTTCAAGAGATCATACCATGTTGATACTTATCAACACAGAATACTACATGCTAAACTGATTGTACCCAGATTCTAAGTACCTCTCAGGAGTCACCTTCTTCACAACCATAGGTTGCAAAGTGATGGCTTTCTTATCTTTGATGCCAGTGTAACTGAAGTCTGAAGGAAGAACATCAAGTTCAGCTGCCAACAAGCCGATTGCCTCTAGTGTTTCCAGATTTTCTTTCTGAAGGGTGAAAGCTGAAACAATCATCTCAGAATTATTAGGAACTTGCCTTTATGTTTCAGTGTTCTGCCATGACAGATGGGCAGGTTCTTCCCCTCAAAGTTGTAACAGCATGGAAACTGCAAAGAAACTGTTCTCCTATCCCACAAAACTACAGTAAATGGAACTTTTACAGCACAGAAGGAAAAAAACAAAACACAGTACACAAAACTCAGACCAACTAAAAAACCCTGATACCTTTAAAAACAGTACCTCATAAAATGCAACACAATTCAACAAACATGTATTGATGTATTACAGGAAACATTCTCTGGATCAGAAACTGCTTTAAAGAATGACGTCATATGTCAAATGTGACCTTACTTGTTCAATATCTAGATGCACCTCCTAAAATCCCACAATTGCTTTCAAGGGAAAGCTATCACACTGGGAATGCCACATAGTGGCTAAAATCAAAAGAACTGTAATCATTATCACTGAGTAGTTTATGTCAAATCTCTGCAGTAACTTGATTAATCTCTTTCATTCTCCAGGGATGTAACACCACTGCACTGATAATGATTTATTTCAACATAAACAACAGGTCGACCTATTTGTCATATAAAAATGATCCTGAGTCTCAGTCTTTCTACAGAACACCTAAATACCTGTCACCTTCACTAAAAATGTAGTATTTACCTGTATAAACATCTTGCTTCTCCTGAAAACTGCCAGCAGACCTTTTTCTGGACCAACTTTTTTCTCGAAACCGTACCATTATTGACATATTTGGCTGATCATTGACATCTGTCACAGTAAAAGACTTTGTTTCTAAGAGCTTTCCAAATTTTCTATTTATGAAGTGGTGAACTATTTTTCTGTGCTCTTTATTTCCATCAGGCTCAAAGGAAAACGTAGAATTTTCTAGCTTTGCATCTAAAAATTTAAAGAAATCACTTGTTTCCTTTTCAGTCACTAGTTGACGAAGTTCTCTGTAATCAGGATTTCCTTTCACAATCATTTCATTGTCTTTCGTAACAGTGACTAGAAAGGGGAATTTCTGCCTAACAGCACTGTGTAAATTAGCTCGAATTTTCTTGTCCAGCCTAGGTCCTAGCGAGAACTCCCTAGTGCCAGCATCCGCGTTGTTTTCCAAGCCCCACGCATCCTTCAGATCACAGGCGAATTTGCGGAGCAGGTCGCTCACGGGCTTGCCGAGTAAGGACTCCAACACAGGGGCTTCCCCGAGGCCGGGCTGCAGGCCGCGGTCTCCCTCACGCCCGCTTTGGCCAGGGGACGCAGCACAGGCGCCTGCCGCCGGGCTCGGGCCGCGCCCCGGGGGCCCGGCCCCCGCATCCCGGGGGCAGCCGGGGGCAGCCGGGCCGGGCGGCTCCGTCCGCCGCCTCTTGGGCTGCCGCGGGCACGGGCCGCTCTGTCCCGGCAGCGCTTCGCTGGTCCTCTGGAGCAATGCAGCCCGGGCGTCCCTGAGGGAGAGTTCGGGCACCTCGAGCTCCGTCACTACGAAGTCCCTCGGGGAGTTTTTGATCGTGCCGCGGAAGCCGGGGTGCGCCGTCAGGTAGCTGAAGGAGGGCAGCATGGCCGCGGCCTTCCCTGCCGCCGGCCACACCCGCCGCGGGCGGAGAAGAAGAAGGGAGAGGGGTGGAATAGACTCAACTGCTACAGGAAAGGCTGCTGCAAGGCGGGCAGGGAGAGAGGGAGGGAGGCTGGCGGGGATGGGTGCGGGGAGCGAGGCGAGAACGGCGCACGGCCCCGGAAGCCGCCGCCAGAGGGCGCCACCACCTCCTCCTGCCCCTGCTCCCATGAAAGAGGCCCCAGGACGTTACCAAGTTCCCCAGGCCCGCGGGGAGAGCGAACGGGGCAGCGAACCCCCCTCCCCGCGAGCGGACATGGGCCGCGATGGGGACGGGGCACCTCCCGGGCCGCCTATTGCAGGGCCAGATAGGGGAGCGCTTCCGCTGACGTCAGCGCCGCCGGGGGCTGGGCCCCGCCCTCTTAAAGGGGAAGCTGTACAGGCGGAGAGGAAGCGGCGGGCCGGTAACGCCTGATGGGAGGCGGGGGGATCGTGGTGCCGCGGGTGGGAAGCGCTGGTGAGGCGTGAGGGGATTCCGGGGAGTCCCCGCTGCGGGGTGCAGGGAGCCGGGAATGGTGGACGGGAGCTGCGCCGCTGGGGGCGGCCCTGCCGGGCCGGGGGCGGCTGCGGCGCCTCGCCCCGCACGGGTGACCCGCCCTCTGTCCCACCAGGAGCGGAGGATGGGCGAGCCCGTGACGGGTTCCACGCACGTCCGCTGCCTGAGCTACGGGCTAGTGAGGCGGCTGGCGGAGCTCATCGACCCGCAGGAAGGGTGGAAGAAACTAGCGGTGGATATAACCAACCCGTCCGGCGAAAGCAGATACAGCCAAGTGCACATAAGGTGCTACATAAAATCCCGTAGCGTAAAGTCGTGCATTGCCTGCTTAACATAAATACCTTGCCATTCCCGTTTTCCATCCTATTACTGCAACTTGCTGCACTTTGTGTGCCGGTGGGCGCTTGCGTCTCACAGTCCCGTTTCCTTAGGGAACTCAAGGTAATTATTCCTAATTGTTCTGCAGCTCAGGTTTTAGGTAAGCCCCAGAAAATTGACTAAGGAAATTAGCATTAATTAGAGTTACTGGTAGAGGTATTTTTGGCAATACAGCACTGGCTGCATAACTTTCTGTACCCTAAAGACTAGCAGACATTGACCTTATTGTGCCCAAGAGACAGCTTGACTGTAACTTCTAATTCACTGTTTCCAAGAAAATGCCCAAGAAATGTGGGGAGCCCGAGGCCTAAAACTAACAAGTTTACTTGAGAAGTAATGCTCACAATATTTTATGAGCACCTCATTGCTTGAAGGACTTGTGAAATCCTTGTTGAAGCTGTTTAAAAGATTATGAGAATTTAGATCCTGTACATATCATCTTGGGTTTTCAGTCTTTTCTAGTAATGTTACTGTTAAATCTTAGTTTGTTTTTCAATAATAGTATTAGATCAATCAGAATACTGAATCTCATTTTCTTCTTAATGCCCATCTCAAAATAATCAAAATGGGAGTGTGAATGCTAAATGGATGCAAAACAATTATTTTTCCATTCGATCTGGGTCTGACTTTCTGTCTCTGGCTGACATTCACTTCTCTGTTAGTCCAAGGTGCCAATATAGTATGGATCCTGGACAAACTGCTGAAGCCATGTATATGTATTTTTTCCATAGTTTTTCCCATATTTTGCATGTTTTCCCCCTGATTTTGAATGTGTTTCGTTTTTTTTGGCTGCTTTTTCGGAATATTTGTGATTTTTGCAGTCCATTCAGAATTTTTTTTCAATGTGAATTTTTTTTTTGTCATTTGCCTTTAATCTCTACCTTCATGCTTCTTGAAGTCACCCTTTTTTTAAAATGTTGGTCTTACTTACCTTTTAAGGAAATTTGAGACATTTGTACAAATGGGAAAGAGCCCCACATGTGAATTGCTTTATGACTGGGGAACCACAAACTGTACAGTTGCTGATCTTGTGGATCTGCTGATTAGGAATCAATTCCTAGCACCAGCAAGCCTTTTGCTTCCAGGTAACTGTTACTCTTGCACATTTTGTACTGTGTTCTCAGTGTTACTCTTGTGCGTTTTGTACTATGTTCTCAATGTTCTGAGATAATGAGCTTCACACTGACTTGAAAAGCAGAAAGGATTAGGTTAAAATGACCAAAAGTGAATATATTGTCCACTTTCTATCACTTGTAATAACAGTTCAAATAAGAGTTTCAAGTTTCAGTAAGAATGCTGAAAGTACTGGCATTAATATTGCTTAGTTTTTTTCTGGTTCCTAATGTAGTTAACACTTTCTCTAAATTCCCTTTCCAGAAGCTGTAAGGATGCCACAAGAAGTCACGTTACCTCTTTCTTCACAGGAAACCTTGCCTATACATGAGAAGCAACATGTACAGGAAAAAGAATTGGCATCTGTAAAGCCTGTTTTAGCTCAAAGTACTGAGAAGAAGCATTCAGATCCTTCCTACTTAAGTAGGAACATCAACTCACAGTCCACTAACACAGGTAGACACTTACTTTGGTAGAATTCAGTGCTATTTTTTTGCTGATTTGTCCTTCACTCCACACGAAATAAATGATAGTGGTGCATGAGAGTGATGACTCTATTCCTGTCATGGGGCATCTGTGGGAAACAGCATCTTGCCAATAAGCCACCTACTTTGAGGGAAAACGTAACTGTTAATTAAATTGCAATTTCCTTTGTGCTGCACATAATCCTGTTGCCCTTTTCCAATACTTACTTTATAGACTGTTCAGCATCTTATGCTTTAAAACTAGATTCTGTATGTCAGAAATGACTAAGAATGCTGGAGAAAAGATGACTAAAGAAGGCATTTTAGGAAAGTGTGTGGTTGGTCTATTCCTTTGTAAAGGTCCACTTTTGGGTTGCTGCCAGAAACATGATGTAATCTTGGTATATTTTTTATATATAAGGCAATGTGGCTCTCTCTGTGATTGGCTACACATTTAATTTCTACTACCTGTATTACAGTATGAATAAAACATACAATTAGATGCATGCAACAGTGCTAGTTGTGAAGAAAATTATGCCTAGCTAATTATATATGTTTATCTGCCTTCCTTTTGTTTTTCTGGTATCTTCATCACAGAGCTGGAAGCAGGGCTCTGCTGTGCCAGGTTTTGTGCGGTAGCACGTTTTTGTTTTAAGAGAACTGAAGCAGAAAACCTTGTTCCTTAGGTGAAAACGTAGCTTTGTGCTAAATGTCAATGTCTTTCAGATTTCCAGAATTTTTTGTTTCATGACTTGGAAAGCATTACAAATAATTTTGATGCCCGACCAGAATCAGCTGGAGGCAATAAACTGGGAGAAGGTGGCTTTGGCATTGTGTTCAAAGGCTACATCAATGGCAGAAACGTGGCTGTCAAGAAGCTCATTGCTGTGAGTTGTCGTGGGAATTTTTCATTTTAATGACTGTGTACTTTATAGTATAGACTTGTTTATCTTGTTTGTGGTGAAAAGTGTTGAATGATACATTTCAAAAAGTGTTGTTACTGTGTTACACGTTAGTTGGGTTGAGAAACTTATCCTTAGTCCCATCAGTGTTGTGAGTTGACACAGTCACAGGAGCTAATTCTTACCTTCTCTGTAGCTGTCCTTCGAGGGGCTCAGGCAAGTTGTTGGGAAGAGCAGATTGGTGCCCCAGTTGTTTTTGCCCCACCCTCAAGAAGTGGCGGAAGAGAAGGAGTGTAAGGAGGTTTCCATTTCAGATTAAGTTGGTTAAGATTCACAAGCTAAATAGGTATTGTCACAGAATTTTAGTCTTCATAACCATTAGTTTGTGTGAATAATGAATTTTGTAATGAGTAAGTGCTATTAGGGGGTAACTGCAGTGAAGGGGGTAAGTTGGTGACTGCTGAAACCAGATCCATTTGTCCACTTATACAGTGTTCCAAGGAATTAAAAGTCTTGTTCTGATACTTGAGCTGAGTAGAAAGTCTATTGTAAACACTTAGCTAAGAAAGGCTTACAATTCCTTTTTTTTTTTTAAAGAACAACTGTGCATTTTATTATGGCCAATGATGTTAATGTCAAATACTTGTTTTTATAGATGGTTGATGTTAGTGTTCAGGACTTGAGACAGCAGTTTGAGCAAGAAATAAACATAATGGCAAAGTGAGTACATCATTATACAATCTTTGTCTTTCTAACATAACGATTTTCATGTTAACTGAAGATGTTTCCTGTACAGCACAAGCACATTTTGGTTTTTTTAAAGCATCACCACACAAGCCTGGCTTTGTGCAGTAGAGATAAAATAAGTAATTGGGAATCAAGTTCCCTCTGCCTTGTATTTTTCCTCAGATGTTGAGAGTCTTTCAGAGCATATATGAAAAGATTTTTTTTTTTTTTTTGTATAGGTGTCAGCATGAAAATTTAGTAGAATTACTTGGTTTCTCAAGTGATGGTGCTCAGCCATGTCTGGTGTATGAATACATGCCCAACGGTTCATTGCTTGACAGACTGGCTTGTCTGGTAAGTGAAATCTTTTCTAGCTTCTAATAGCCTTACTTTGCTAAAGTAGAGGAATCTGTGGAATGTCTTTCAAATGGAACTGAACTGTGATGGCCTAATGATGTTTTACTACTTTATTCTTGTGTTTTAGAAAAAAATCTAAGAAGTATTCTTCCAATAAGATTTTATACAAATGTCTTAGGTAGATTAAAGTCAAATCAGGCTGACAATACAATGTCATGTATTGTCACATGAAGTGTCACAGAAGCTTGGACTGACTGTGCCTGTGTG
Organism: Orthonyx spaldingii; assembly: GCA_013397795.1. Taxonomy (NCBI): domain Eukaryota; kingdom Metazoa; phylum Chordata; class Aves; order Passeriformes; family Orthonychidae; genus Orthonyx; species Orthonyx spaldingii. The sequence continues at coordinate 275,535 of VZTJ01006418.1, read as the reverse complement.
AGGCAGTGCAGAGGGTGCTGCAGCCTTGTTCCCAGTTCTGATGTTGGCAGTTCTCTGCTAGTTCCTGAGATTCTGCTTTGTGAGACTGTCCTTTGTTCATCGTCCTTGTGAAAGTGGTTATAATACAGTGCTCATAGTCTGTTATCTCTTTCTGAAGTACCTAAGTAAATGTGAATTTCATTTTTAGAAATTATTATTTTTTGTAAATGCTTTTGTTTTAATCAAATGGTGTATCATCCAGCCTTGGCCTTAAATAAATAATAAGTTGCTTTGGTTTGGTGAGGCAACTGTGTATCAAGGACACGCAGTCCAATAGTAAGCCAGACTTAAGATAGATTAATGTTCGTTTTAGTTTGTTGAAGGAGTTCAAAAAATCTGATTTATACCAAGCAAATGCAGCTTCTGAGGTTGTAATCTGGTGAACATTTTAAATTGGTGATACTTCAGCCACCCATGTCCCCAGACCTAAAAATGTTGGGCTTGGGTTTTTTTTCTGCACTGATCCTCTAGTTGTACTGGTTCAAGCATCTGTTAGTTGGAGAAAGAGCTCGGTTAGGGAACTGATCAGGCTGGTAAAATAATACTTGGTGAAAGAAATATTTAATTTTCACCTGGAGACATTTCCTTTGTAGGGCTGCACAAATACTTCTGCTCCAGTGGAAAGAAGTGGTGCTATGATGAGAATGAGTAGCAGTGCTTGGGGAAGAGACTAGCTCTGTTTGGTAGCACTGCTGTCTCAGTTTAGATTGATTCGTTTCCTTGCATACGCTGCTACATGTGCAATTATTTTACTTTTTTAACTGAATCAGTGCAGAAGAGACACTTGAGTCTTACCTAGGGACAGTGCAAGTTTACCTGTAAAAATGAGCAGTGCTTAACAAGGATATATACGGAAATATTCATCCATGTATTTTTGGCCATTATCATCAAGTGAGCTTAAAAGATTGGTGATAATTGAAAACTAAAGGAGAAATAACTGAGTCCTTACAAGGAAGAGACGAATTTATGACATAAGGAATCTAAATCAGAATCTATAAATCAGAAAGAATCTTTTTCTGATAAGATCAAATAGGTGAGTAATGTACTTACTTGATTATGTATTCTTGCTGATAACTTCATTTTGTGACTTCACTGGATGTGTTTGGTGCATGGACTCTTGCGCGTGTCATTTTCATGTCTGGATGTTGAGCAGGCGAGGGAGGTGGTAAAATGGTGAGATACTGTAATGCTCTTCCCTTGGCCACTGACCAGATTAAGAAGTGGTTTTGAAATGTTAGTGTCCTTACTTCTGAGGTTTAGTTAGTAGCATGAATAAAGCTAAACTCCCAAGAAATCCAAAACCACTGGAAGACTGGCTTTTCATTGCTAGTAAAAGCTGTGGATTGCTTTGAATTATTCGCTTCAGGTTGAAGGCTCTGGTATGGGTGCCAGTATGAAGTGGGAGGTGCAGTAGATACAGATCGGTCTTTGCGGAGCAGCTGGCCTTTTAGGGTCAGAGGCAAACATTAACCAAGAACATTTTTTGTAACTGGCAAATTAATCTAAGGCAGAATGCAGGGAAAGAATGCAATGTGACAAATGCAGGTATTTCTGCCCAAATCAATTAAGAAATGTATGCTGGAAGTATTTTTAATGATCTACTTGAAAACAACAACACATAGCAAGCAGTCAGTTTTGCGTTGTGGCGTTTTTTGTATGTTTGTTTTGGTTTATGTGAGTGTATATATATATATATATATATTTCAAATTTTTACTTGCCTTTCTCTCTTCTTAATCAAGGATGACACTCCACCAATTCCTTGGAATATAAGATGTAAAATTGTTCAAGGTACAGCAAGTGGCATCAACTTTTTGCATGAAAATAATCATATTCACAGAGATATTAAAAGGTAAAAGCTGCAGACTACTGCTGACTGCATTTTCACTTTTTCATTTTTCTTTTTTTCTTTCTCATCTTTCCCCTGTTAAAGTAATTTTAGAGAGAACAAACTGCAAAAAGCATTGCCTCACTCAAGGGGACAGTCTTCTGTAAGTGACATCGATCACCACAATCTTGTCTGTGCCACAAGGACATGACCAGTACAGACTTATAAAAATAATTATGGAGCTAGAACCACAGAATTGCTTAGGGTGGAAAAGACCTTCAGGATCATCAAGTCCAACTGTTAACCCAGCACTGCCATGTCCACCATGAAACGATGTCCCCAGGTGCCACATCTACATGTCTTTTAAATATCTCCAGGGCTGGTGACTCACCACTTTCCTGGGCAGCTTTTTCATTACTTCACCAACCTTTTGGTGAAGAAATTTTTCCTAACACCTAATTTAAACCTCCCATGGCACAACTTGAGGCTATTTCCTCTTGTCCTATTGCTTGCCGCTTGGGAGAAGAGACTGACCCGCATCTGGCTCCAGCCTCCTATCAGGCAGTTGTAGGGAGCGATAAGGTCTCCCTGGAGCTCCTTTTCTGCCAGCTCCCTCAGCTGCTGGACAGCTTTCCAGCCCTGGGATTTTGTATTGTAATTGTAATTTGTGTTACAAATGTAATATGTAAATTGTAATTTGTATCATAATCTGTTACTTTCAAATAGTTGAGAGCTGTGAGAACACACAAAGTTCTGTTCTTTCACAACTGCTTCTAATGAAGAAGCTGCTGTTGAAGAACAATTAATTTTTAAATAGGGAATTTTTCAGATGAAAACATACCTTTTTTTTTTCCTTTTCCTAGAACACTTCTTAAGAGTGTATGCTTTGATTTGCTCCTGTTTTTTATGAATGCAGTAAAATTACTTCAGTCAGGTTCATGAAGTTCAGGGTTCTTCAGTGATAATGAATGTTCACTGTTTGTTATACCAGAGTTTTTTTCTATAGATATCAGAACTCAGAAAAGGTGAGGGTTTTGTTGTAGTTCAGCTGGGTTTTTTTGTGATGTTTTTGTTGTTGTTTGTTTCCCCTTTCCTGCTACAGTTTATTGTATTGGGTTTTTTAAAAAGCAACCCAAATCCTTGAAGAAAAGCCCCAAATGCCTTACTTCTTCTGAGGGTTAAGAAGGAGCAACTGACTAATTGGGTGTCATGGATGAATGTTTCAATAGCCCTCTGGCTTCTGGCAACTCTGCTAAATACAGGCAACTTCAGTTTTGTGACCTTTCAGCTTGTGAGGAACAAGCTTTTGCTTCAGCTGCCTCATGTATGTGCTTGCCTCTTTGACAGTTTATGTTTCTTCTTTCTTCCCTGCTTAAGCCTCTGGAGAAGTGCAATGACTGGAAGGGATGCACTTTTTTTACCTTACACTACCTCTACCCTTCTAACTGCTGTGAGTTGACCATATTAGAGAATTGGGTTTTGGGGTTTTTTTGTCTGGATAACACTTTGCAACTTGTAGTGTGAATAGTTCAATAAATTTGATTGGTACTATTAATAGTGCTGCCACTCCCAGATAAAACTTAGATGAAGCGATATCTAAGAAGATTAACTTCATCTTCATTTTGCTGTGACATGGGGAGACCATTCATAAACACACAGTCACTAGAACAGCTTCTCTAGGCTAGAAGGGACATGATTTAATGGGTGTTCTCATAGTCGTTCATAGTTTTTTGGATTGGTTATGCCCAGGAAATAATTAATTTCTCTTTTGAAGCTTGAAAGTTGCAGTAAAACTTGCATTTTTTGTGCTCTTTGTTGTGTATCCGAAAAAGTGACCACTCTTTGGACTTGACTCAAGTTGATAAGAAGCTGAGATTTGTGAAGTTGTGATCTTGTTTTTTTTTTTCAAGAAGTTGAGCTTTAAACAGGAGACCAGTGGGTAGATGAGGTCTTGACAAGTATTTGGCCTTTTGTAGTGGTCATATAGCTATCATTATTTACAGCAGTTCTAACATCAAGTGATCCATTGTAACTTACAGCTGTGTTAATTTTGTTAAGGTTTGGTGAACAAGAAGGGGAAGTTAGAAATATAACTTTCTAGTAAGTGTTATATGTTGTATCAGGCTGTGTGGCTTTCTTACAGTTCCATTAAGGAGATCAGAAAATAAGGATTACATAAATATTAAATCAAGTTATTTTAAAATGGTTCTAAGTGGTACAAGTTTAAAACCCAGTAGATTTCTCCTGTAGTTCATCCCACTGAGTATTTTATGAATAAGCATTAAGGACTTTGAGATGAGCCTCATTTGTCAGGGTTGGTTTTTTCTGAGGAAAGTAAAAGCTGGAGGTCAAGTGAAAACACAGCACATACATTATTCTAGCAGTAATAAATTTTCTGGTTTTCTTTCAAGACAAGAATAAGAGTATTATTATTCATTTGGCCATGAATTTGTCATGGTTGACAGAGTATTAGATAATAGGTGTAAGAAACCTGCTTTTGTTAGTTCTGAGCAGAGATTTAGACTATAAGAATTATACTGTGGTCCAGTACAAGTTGATCAGAGCTAAGTAGTCTCTATTGACTCCCTAAGATACCCTCTTAAAGCCAAACCATAATTGGTCTGTTATAAGAAAGTTTTGTATTTCTAAGGTTTGGGGGCAGGGGGAGTGTCTAGTTTTTTCCCTTATGTTTTGTTGGTTTGCCTTTTTATTTTGTGCATGCATGCATGCACACCCAAGAAAAAATATGGATGGATCTTGCAGTCAGTTCTTCATTTATTTAGAGGAATGAATTTTGAAATTGAGCAATTTCCAACAAAACTAAATTTACATAACTTGTTATATGAATAAAGCTAAATATCTTAGCTTTCAAGATAGTCAAAATAGCAGTTTGGTTACTAAGGAGTTATTAGTCTGTCATAAAACCTATTTACTGTACTGTTTGAAAAATTCTCTTCTCTTTTTTGGTTTTTTCCCTCCTTCCCCTCTCTACCAGTGCAAATATCTTACTAACTGATACATATGTCCCCAAAATTTCTGACTTCGGCCTTGCAAGAGCATCTGTAACATTCACACAGACAATCATGACTGAAAGAATTGTTGGAACAGCAGCCTATATGGCACCTGAAGCTCTGCGAGGAGAGATAACACCTAAATCTGATATCTTCAGTTTTGGAGTAGTAAGTAGAATGTGGGAAGCAGTCTATGACTTCTTTTGTAGGTGACAAGAGCGCACAAAATCAAGAGTATCTGAAATTAAATAATTACTCTGGTCTATAATTTTTCTTTTTCCCCAGTAGATATTTTCTTAAGATGGTGTTTCTAAACTTTGATTGTTTGAAAACCATTTGAATATGTTGATTTGCTGTGTGAAAAACCAGAGTAAAATAATATTCCAAGTTCTAGCTACATGTAGTTTGAAGTGGTGTGGAACATAGTTTCTGCTTGCACAGTATGGCACAAAAGTGCAACTCAGGCTGAAAAAGAAAATTCAAGAAAATGGTCCAAAATTATTGTGTTTTACTATATTCTGCACCAAAAATACACTGTCCATGTTGGATTTGCCTTAGAGCTGAGTACAAAAAAGACATGAGCTTAATATTTGGAAGAATAATGAATCCATTTTGAATAGATCCAAGACCCAACTCACTACTGACCACTTCCTTCACAGCATTTAGTTTCATGGGAAAGTCCGACACTATCTCTGAATAGTTTGGAAATCCTTCCATCTTGCTGTGAAATAACACTGTGTAGGGTGAGAATAACTTGTGTTGAAATTTGTAAGCCACACTACTAATAACAGTTAATGAAAATAAAGGTAGGAATAAAATTAATTGCATAGGAAATCTTTGTCCAAACAGATCCAGGGAGTATTTGTTGACAGGCTGGAGGTTATGTTCCATTTTGCAAATCACATATATGCTAAGGGTTATTCTGTGCTTCATTGTCTCTTCTGATTTTTCTTCCTCCTAGGTCTTACTAGAAATAATAACGGGTCTTCCTCCAGTAGATGAAAACAGGGAGCCACAGTTGCTGGTATGTTCTTTATGCTTTCTCTTCCCCTCCCACTGCTCCAGGATCACTTTACATGAAATCATAGTCAGTTAACAGGTTCTGAGACAATCAAATTAGTCATCAAAATATGTAGTTGTGAAAGCAGATTTTGTGTCAATCTTTGTTTTAGAGGTGAGGCTGAAACTTTTATCTCTTGGCTGGTAGATTTGTTCAGCCCTCAAGGTTGTCATCTTCTAATCTGATACTGGAATTCTTTGTTCTGGTACTACTTCTTATCGTAATACCATTGTACTCTATTAGCATACTCCAGATACCTTGTTAATTCCTGATTCCCTGAAACATTTTAAACTGCTCATCTCAGTAATTTCTTTATGGTTCTATATCAATTTCCATCTTCTTCAACTTTACTAACAATTTGCAAGTACCTTATGCTTTTAACCTTAGAGAAGTTTGAAATTTAAGGGCTTTTTTTGCAGAGTGAGAGGTGGGTTGAATTTTCTTTACTATTCAGTTAATAATTCAGTCTACTAATTAGGAAGCTAATGTCTCAGAGCTCACTCTCTTGAACTAAAAACCTTACATAACTATTCACACTTTAGCCTTTCATGTAGCTGAAAATTAAGTTCTGAACTACTTAATCTAAGGTTTTCCCAGAATACTTTTCACATAAAGACTAATTTATTTATTAAGTATGAAATAGCATTGAGGTCTGGATTGATTTTGTTCCATACCGTTTGGAACAGTATAAATCACTTTCTTCCACAGCTTTAGGAATACCTGTGTATTATTAATAGAGTTTTTTGTCCTTCTAAGATCTAGCTTCTGGAGTAGCATAATAATTATTACATTGAATCTGTAAACACCTAAATGGGGCTTTTTGAAGTGTGCTTTTTCAGAGATACTTCATATTCCTTATTAGATGCTATGATTTGACTGGTACAGTTTATATTTGTAATGTACTTTGGGGAGCGTAAAGAGTATGGTCAGTGTAAGATCATATGGCATCCTTAGCTTGAAGGGAAAATTTTGTAGTTGAGTGTTGGTCAGCAATTTCAGACTGACCCATAGAGGAAGGCAGAAGATCTGCCTGTATTCATTGCTTCTTATTTATTCATATATGCTTCCTCAAACAGTATGTGTGATTACAGATAACCCATTTCAAGCGTGTTGGAACTGAGAACTTCTGGACTAAACCAGTCAGATTTAAAATTTAATTTCAGACTAGAAGTTTCCAGTGGCTACAGCAGCCACTGAGACTGGACAGAGAAGTTTAGTTTACAGACAGACATTTGTTTACAGAAAGAGGCTTTATAAAAGTGATTAAAAAAATTATACCAACTTAAGCTTGCATATTTGTGGGTTATTGAGTAAACATAAGATACTTTGTTGATTGTGCCTCTTCTCTTACAAAAGAGGCAATACTAGAAAACTGAGCCTTGAAGTGGGAGAAATTTAGATCTGTATGATGCAGCTTAAAGAAATTTACTTTATGATGTTGTGTTAATTTAAATGATATATAATAAAAACAATAAATTAATGAAAATTTATAGTTCATTTATTCTCTCACAAGCTGTTCAGATACTTACAATGCTTTCTGCTTGTTGGTTCAAATTCTTTTGCAGTTAAGTATAAAAGATGAAATTGAGGATGAGGAAGCAACTGTTGAGGATTATGTTGATAAAAAGATGAGTGACTGGGATGTACCTTCAATTCATAAAATATATTCGATTGCTGAACGGTGTCTAAATGACAAAAAAAGCAGAAGGCCAGACATCAAGATGGTATGTAGTCTTTCAGGTAAAAGGCTTACTTTGGGTGAGTGTGTGTTTGTGCCCTGCTTGTGGTTACAGTATCAATTAATTGTATTTCTGTCTGCTCTCTTGCAGGTCCAACAGCATCTCCAAGAGATAAAAACTTGATAATGTGTTTCTTCTGATACACAAATGTTTCTGTAATGGAGTAGACACCAGTACCAAATACTTAATCAGTATGTAGAGCAACGTTGTCAGCTTTTCTGCTTTCCAGAACCTTCTGGACACATGTAAAGTCAGCTGTCAGCCGCTCTTTCATATTTCCTTAGCCATTGGGCCCTTAACAAGAGAAAACTCTTTCTTGTATTAACAAATTCTAGTGCTGGTACATCATCTTCTCCCACAGCTTTTTAAATGCGTTTCTATATTAGAATCTACTTGATTCATTTTATTTCCAAATATCAAATGTATTCCAAGTATGTCTGCTGCAAAGGCATATAATTGTAACAGGGCAGAATGTTTTTTCTGCAAATGGCTTTCTTGATCAGGTGTACTAGACCTTTTGTCTATTGAAGACAAAACAATCTAATAGCTATAAATTGTTAGATATTAATGTTGTCTTTTTGGGGAAATGACAATAGTATTACCCATTTAAAACAAGCTTCTACTTAATATTTTAGCTTGAGAGTTCATATTAGCGTGAATGGTGTGGTAGTGTTAGTGAATGTGATTATTATGAAAAAGTCTTCTGGCATTAGTCAAATAAATGCTGCAAGACATTTTCTAGGCTGTTTTTCCCTTTCAAGGATTCCTGAGCACAATAGTTATCTTGCTGTGCAGATGCATTTGCACTTGCAAATGCTTTCTTACAGTGAACTCTATGATGACAAACCATATAATTTTTATTCACAGGAAGACTCTTAGCTGGAGAGGATTGAGTATTTTTAGTACTTTAGGAGAGGATTCCATATGGATTATAAATACAGATGGTTGCTTTTCTTAAAGGGGTCAGAATAATGATGTTAAGAACAATTCTGCATTTTACTTAGTCAAATAATTCAGTTATTTTTAATATATATACATATGTATATTAACTAAATACAAAAATACACTTCTAAAAGTATAACATGGAAAGCTTTTTAAAATAGAAACATTGACAGATCAAAGCAGACTAAAAATGGAATGAAAGTGACTAGTAATATTCCAGATACTTTGGACTAAGTATGAACATATTACCATTGTAAATGAAAGATGTTATTTTCATATAAACTCATTTTGCACCTCATGAACTTTCTTAATAGCTATGGGATAGGAAAATAGTCTGGCCTACAGTTAAATATGAAATTCTGTGATTATGTGTGACTTCATTCAGGAATATATATCTCATAGGAAGCGTGTGATTTCTAATGTATTGATATCATTAGATTTCTGGCTAGTAACTCATTTTGTATTGTCTTTTCAAACTGCTAGCTTAATTTAGAAAAAAGTATCTACTTAATGGCTTCCAGCTTTATTGAGTGTAAATTGTAAAAATCTGCTAATATAAATAACTCTGCATTATTACTTCTTTCTGCTATTAAAACTTTGAACCTTGGAAATAATCATTTTATGTTGCTTGCATTTCTGTTAATAACATTATGCAAACCTCACTGCATGGAATAAAGCTGTACAGCTCTGAACCTGGGCTTGTGGAGAAAAAAGCTGCTGTAAAGATAAATGAGAATAAAATCTGCTGAAGCCATTCTTCAGTTTTAAGCATCTCCAGCTGTTATGTGAAGGTTTCTTATTAGGTCACGTCTGCTTTTTACTATTCCCTGGAGCTGGAATCCATCCATAGTGTTGTCCAGCAGTGTGTTTACTGTAGCAACTCCCTGGTCAGCTCTGTTCACCTCTGGTGTGGTAGAACATTTTTGTTCATGCACCAACTGTGATATTCTTATGTGGTAGGAGAATCTTAGCTACAAGCATGTGAGTTCCTTCTGTTATACTAGACCATTGCTGTTTGCAGTGCTGCTCTCAGCAGTGAGGTTTTGGCAGTAGTTTTCAGTTTGGCAGTAACATGGTAGAAACATGTTAGCTACAATTTAGAAAGATGTTTTAAATTTCTTTGGTATTATTCTAGCAAGGAATGAAAATATGAGGGGTTCATTAGGTAAAACTAGCTAACTTATGTGGGTACTGGTTTTTTTTTAAATACACAGGGGGCAAGGAGAAGGAACTTCTCTTTTCTACCCCAGGTTTTTGAGGTCTTCATACAGTAAAGTCAACATTTATAGACACTACCAGAGGATAAGAGTAGCTGACTTCAGTTTCCTTTGTTCCCTGCAAAAACATTAAATTTTCCTAGAATATATTCTTTGTGTTAATTACTATAATAAGGCTTTCTAGGACATAAATCAGTAACTTCAGTCACTCAAGATATTTGTGATGGGATGATCTGGTTTCATAGAACTGGAGCTGAGACAAATCCAGTACAGTTCCTGTTGGGTGAAGAAAGCTCCACATGGGACAGAGATAGGGCTAATCTGGCTGGCCTACATCCTGTCCCAGCAGGGAAGGTGCCACGGAGGGCAACAGAGGATCACTATCCTCAGGGAAAGAGCCAACCTTTGCACGTTAAGGATCTAGAAAATTGTAACATAAAACAATTTAGTCACGCAGAGAAAGATGGATGAATAAAAAATAGCAAGAGTGATTTACTGCAATTCCAAGATTTAGAAAGCAATAGCAAGATGAAAGCAAATGACAACGATCCAAAGAAAATTGTCTTTTTAAGAGAACTTCATAGGCAGGGCAACAGTTCTCCCCTTGGCTCCAGCAGGAGTAACAGAATGGTTGTTATGAGCCAGAGCAGAGGTGTCTGCACAGCCCTCGGGCTGGGATCTGAGGAACAGCAAGAACAGGACACTTATCTAGAGATACTGCATTGGAATACGATGGCTTTGTACAACTCATGAACTTTGAAAAGGATGTAAGGTCTTCCTTAAGTTATTAAGAGTCTATTAAATTTTCCTTGATCAGTTTGTCCAGTTGCCTTCTGCGCCAGCACACCAGACATAGCACTTCATATTACTGAAATGGGAAATACCTCATCTTTATATTTGGGTGTTCCAGCTGGGAGTTTATTTAACACCCAAAAGGCAAATGAAATTGCTTCTGATATTCATGGTTACATAGAGACCTAGTCTATTCCTTCCTCATACCTTATGCCTGTTCCTCTTAACAGCTCTGACTGTAGATAGCACTTGGAATTAAAATTATTCCTGAAATCATAGTTCATATCTTCTAATTTTCTTCTTTCAGTTGTAAAATTGCTGCATCACAAATATTTCCCCATGAGGATGTGTTAGCAAGACAGTTAAAAGAAAAGCCAAACCAGAAAATGTTCTTTTCAGTTTGAACTTTCAGAGCAACACAAGGTCTCCAAGCAAATTATTTTCATTTTCGACAAAGCATTAATGGAACAACATAACGTGAGTAGTTTCATTACAGTAGTTCATGCTGAGCAAGTAAGAAGAGATAGAACTGTTAAATCAACAGTCAACTACTTCAGCATTTTAAAAGGATTCAAGAACTTTTTGAAGGGGCTTATTACTGAAAGCACAAAAACCTCAAGAGAGGAACACCCTTGGATCCTTCTATGGAGCCCTCGGTACTGCTTCCATAAAGCAGTGGGAAAGCAGCTGTTCCTAACACAGTGATTTTTCTCTAATAGCAAAAGCCAGGAATTCTGTTTCTGCTCACCTCCTTTCTTACACCCTGCAGTCACGTTCTAGTCCCATGAGAACTGCCTGTTACACATTCTGATGTTAGGTTACAGATCTTTGTTAAAGAGACTAGTAAATGACTCAGACAACAGCAAGCTAAAGCATCAATCTTTATTTATAAAGTAAATTACAAAATCGATAGGGTAAACAGTTAATTTTAGCATCTGAAGGTGGCTTTCATTGAATACATAAACACATTGATAAAGAAAATTTTTAATTCACAGTGTCTATCTGAGCAACAGAGCAATTATTACCTTGATTAGTGTAACCTTTGATAGGAGTGTTTTAAAAGATCAAAATCTCCCTCCCTTGCAACATAAACATTTATTAAATAATTACCTATCCTGTTAATTAACTGTTTAATAGCTTGTGAGTTAACTGCAAGCAGCTGCATTGCTTTTGGGCTTTATGAAGGCCAATGACAATTTGAATGGACACTTTCAATTATTTGATGACCAGAGACAGTTAAAGGAGCAACTTTGATTAATGCCCACATTTTGTGCTGGCTCTGAACATTCATGAACAGAAGTGGAGGCAACTATTTAGATGTAAACGTGATCGATCTTACAAAAATAACAGATACTTCTTATTGCTGTCAGAATAGCTACAAAAGGCCTGGAGAGGCAGCCAGCAGTGCAAGACTTCATACAATTCTCTTTTTGGGGAAAGGTGAGGGGCAGACATGCTCAGGACATGACTGACTGCTGGCTGGGTGGGGTGTGTACATCCACATAGAATATTTTCATCTAAGGTCGTTTACAATGTCTGGTTTGGGCTGAACTCTAAAGCAGCTCATCATAAACGCTCTTGCATAATCACTTAACCAGCTCTCATCATCCTCCAGATTAAGTTTTCCATCTTCTATCCTCATCTACCTAGGACAGGATTACAAAAAAAAAAAAAACCAAAACAAAAAAACAAACAAACTAAAACAAACAAACAAACAAACCCAGAAAAAAAACCCCAAAACAAACATCCAACAAAATCCCTACAACATGCACACAACCATATCAGGTCAAACTGTTCATTATTTAAAGAACTTCTTTACTGGCTCAAAAAAGTGTAAAGATGTATGTGCACTCTTGCTGTGGCTGGCACATGGGCAGGAATAATAAATTCAGACAACCCTCTAGCAGTAATTTTTAAATGCTGCGTGCCTTAAAACCAAACCAAAACAAAAACTCCAAAGTGAATTAGGTGTGTTGCAAATATTCTGAGTTAATCTAAAAATACATTTAATTACAGTGTACAATGAGCTGCACACACAGGAACCACATTTAGAAAAAAATGACACTTGCCTGATATGTAGTATAGAAGAAACATTTCAAAGACCAGCTCCTTACCCTAGAGGGAGAAGGCAAGAGGCAGGAAAAGAACACAAGAGCTAAGGGCAAGCAGAAGATTAGCTGAGGATCAAGAGCTATTGAATTGGACTGATGTAGTGTGTAAAATTAAATTAAAAAAAGCTGAAGTGTCAAATTTCTGCTGCCTATAAAAAAAACCACAGTAAAACCAACTATTGCAACCTTCACATTATATAGTGCAATCTCAGATGTCAATAACAAGCTAGTATCACCAAACAAAATAATAGATAAGATAAAATAATTTTTTGTCAGGAACTACTAGTGTCAAAACAGTATTCCCTACAAAACTAGGTTACAATCCATCTTCCACCAGGTAAACACACAATTCAACTCTATAATGAGTATATCCAGCAGCTATGGCAATATCCAATGAACCAAGGCTGCCAACTCCCATATAGCTTTAAAAAAAACCCAAACCAACAAAACTCAAAAACCACAAAGGTCACATACAAGACACTAAAAAGCAAGCCCTCACTGGGAATATAATCTATTCACCAGTATTTGCCTCATCACACAATTTTAAATATTTAAGGTCATCCAATACTTGATTTCCAAATCTAATTCTTCCTTAATCCACTTATTAAAATAATCTAATTTTCCTCTTCCTGTTAAACACATTACTTACAGTTCAATCAAGTTTAGACTATTCTGGCTGATTTTAGTATTTTGAAGAAGGGAAGCAGGGAGGAAAACACCCTTCAAATCCTAACTAGGTGCTTGCTGCCAGCAGTTATTCAAGACCTAGTTGGATTTAAATTACAGATGTAAGTTACTATTCAAGCTCAAACATTTAGGAAAAGTTATTTTCAGAATACCTTGAAAGTTAAAATTGCAGTTGATACTGCAAACACACTAGGATCTCAAGGATAATTCACCATTATGAAGCAAGACTACTTCAATTTTTACTGAACTTACACATTTTTAGATCCAAGTGCACAGATAATTAATTATTAGATCTTTTAGGCATTTTGCTCTGCAAACAGCTCCATAATCTATTGAGTACACTAACTCATGCACTTTTATTCACCTTTTACTTGGTCATTCAGTACCTAATACGTAAGGCTTACAAGTGATACAGAAGTCTGGAAAAGCTATGGTGGTTTCATGTCAGATTTCTTTAAAAGATAATTCAATAAATTAGTTATAAATTTGAGATGACCAAGCTTTTGCCTAGGAAAACATCCAGCTATTCCTGAACACTTACATTAATTGAACAATAACTGATTTTAGTTTATCGTTTCCATTACAAGAAAAAAAAAAAAAAAACCCAAACAAAACAACAAAATCCAAGAACGCATCCTGTCAAATTCCAAAGACAACCTTCTATTTTACTATTGTCCATAAGTGCTACAAGGAAAAATAAAGTTTTAATTGGGATAATGCTAGGTAGTCCTTCATCTCTTCTCACATGGAAAGTCGTACACGTTTAATAGGCTATGCATAAGAATACAGCTGTGACTTACCCACAGAATACATGGGCTTCATAGTCTTGTGTCTGCAAAGTTTATGATGTCATGTACAGCTATTAAATAATGGATTCTAAATGAAAATAAAGGGGTACTAGCTTAGTTTTTCTTTTCTAGCTTTAAAATAATTATCTCTTCTATATGTCAGAAAACATGGTCAACAAATATAATCATGTAACAATATAAAAAGTGTTGAGGTCAGAAAAGAGAAGAGTAAAAAGAGCTTTTTTTTATCCCTAGCATCTATGAATGGAATGATTTCAGTTCATTACCAAAAGCCAGAATTTCTTTTCTTACTCTAATACTTTACAAATACAAACACAGTTTCTAATCACTTGGTGTTTCAGTCTCTGCTGGACCTCTAATCAGCCTTCGTATTCCCCTCTTCCCCGCAGGACCTTTTGGTTTAGCAAAACTCTGTTTGTAAGCATGTTGTTTTGGATGTACTTCTTCATAAAGAAAGTCAGCGGTTAACTCATCACCATTATCTATTTCAATCTGGCAGAAAAAAAACATCATACTCAAAGTCAAAAACATTTAGAAACTTTGCTGAAACTCAATACTATATTAAAACCATATGTGCACTAATGTTCCAAGTCGAGCATGAAAAGTTCTCCAACTTGTGCCTAATGCCCTGAGAAATGTTGGATAATTTTTCTGAGAATCCCCTATACTCTTACCAGTATTAAGTGTGACTTAATTATTTTTCTGAAATGTAAGCACCACTAAACAGTACATATGCCAAGGAATTTTTTTTGTCCCAAGTTTTAGCACAGTGCACCTGTTAACACTAACTAGGAGAACACATTCCATGTGAAATTAATGCTTATTTACTCATTTTAAGTATTTACACATGTTAAGAATCAAAACTGTTCACTATAACATGCTTTACACACTAACTGTATAAGCAATGTGCATGTAACAATACATATTGTTGTCTCTTGAGAAAGAGGGGGAGGAGTATAAACAAGCTTTTATTATTAGCTGGCTACTGCCACTCAACAAGTATTCAAGTATTTAGCAAGGAAAAGTTAAAATAAGTTTAATGAACAAAATGGAGGGGAGTGTTTTAGTTTTCAAAATCTAGATATATGAAACTGAATAGAAAGAAAACAGTGTTCTCAAGCCAAACTCCACTGTTTTAAATTGCAGGAATTTAGAATTCAGAGAAATGCTATGGCCTTGCTCTGCTGAGCATTCAGCACTTCATGCCCTGCCAACTGTAACACTTGACAGACTTGCCAGCCCCAGTTTTCTTGCTACAAGTACATGCTTCAGAAACTTCTGTCTACAGGAATTTTCAGGAGTCACATAGTGCATTTATTCTGTTGTAGAAAGGCAATTTCAGAAAAATAATTATATACAGAAACACATAGCAAAAATCTACTTAATTCATGTCATCTCAGTAAAAATGGTTAGTATTAACACTGCTATTTTTAAGGTAAACATAACCTCCACAGAAACTCAGCTTCCACAAAAGTGTTAAAAAAGTCACCATAGATCACAAGTGGGCCATTTCTGTGGTCTCTACTCGGGAGGTGAGAAGCAACTTCTCCCATCACAGCAAAATTTATACAGTGTGAAAAGATCAACTTGCTTGGAAATCCTTGTTTGTCCCATCAAGGACTCCTAAGACCGCAGTTTTAATTTCCAGAAGGGAATTTAATATTTAACAATAGCAATGTGTTGTGGTCTAAAGTATGACACAATTTTTGAGTAAGAAATCAATTTTATAAAGTCATTCAAAGTACTCTTAAATACTTCCTTGATGCACAAGGATATATTCGTTCAAGGTAAGAGTGTAGAAATCATGAAACAGAGTAAAACTTCCATGACTTAACTTTGTATCTGTAGCTACATCAACAATTGTTTGCTGTTCAGGACAAACAAAGTTACTCAACACTTTTCATTCTTTAGAGGAGGTGATGACACAGACAGTTATAGTTTTCCATTAAGAAGGGAAAAGAGGGATGGAGAAAATACCCATACCCCCAGTGTACTTACCTTTCTAACTATCTGCATCCACAACTGTGTTTCTACAATTTCTAACAGTGGACTTTTGCAGCTAGAGTAGAGCATTCGTTCTCGTATACTACAGGTATATCCTGGCATAGAGTAGATGAAAACTGGAGGAAAAGAAAAAACAACACAAATCAGACCATAATACACTCCATCAAAAGCTGTATCATAAAATCATTTATAGCAGAGAGGCATTGGAAATCAACTGTGCAATCTGAAAGTGAAAACTGTAGTGCCATTCTGGAGCTTTTTTGCTTCAGCAAGTGTTTCACTTCAAACAGGGGATCAGAGAACGGCTGGGATCTGTATGTTTTCACATTTATAGGTGTTCATAATCAAAAGGGATAGCTCACTACTTTCCAAACACAAGGGCTCTTCTTCACAAGTTCACAGTTTCACAACCAAATGACTCTGAAATTTATGATCATGCTGACACATCTTTCTCTCTGACTCAAAATTCCTAAAGAATTTGAAACAAGCCAGTGAAGCTTCATATTGAGAAATTTTCTCTTACTTATGGATTCCAAATAGTCTCCTTCATGTGTGTGCTTATACAGGAAAAAGTGGTAACGTGCAGCATCCTTTGGAACTCTTTTTGGCAAGTCCTTAAGTTCAGTATCAAGTGTGTTGGCCAGAATAATAGTTTCATTTTTCATATCAATTTGCTGTAAACAAAGCAAAAATGAATATAGTTAATACACAAAAAACAAACCAGAGAACACAACAGGATAGAAAAAAGTTTGATTTATCTAATTCAAAGTGGTAATTTATCAGCATACTATATCAACACACATTGTTCAGTATAATCTATTTTATACTCATTATTAAAAAGTAGTTAAAAATATTTTATACTTGCCAGTTGTACATAATTAAGTTTCTTATTTTTCAACTTCTCCAGAGCCTGAATAGCTTCTTTAGCAATGGGGAATGCTACTCCTTGAAGTGTTTGATGCTTGGTATCTACACCAACATCCGCCTGAACCTGGAACACAAGCCAGCTGAGATGTTAACAGAAACCTCTGCAAGAATTCATTTGGCTTCATACAGTGACTGACAATGAATTCCATACGGTTACACACAGAGTTAGCAGTAGCTGTTCCAAGAATAAACCACCCCAAGAAATCATCCCCATATACAAGAGATTTGCATTTTTTAATTTGCAAGTCATGATGGTTTGCTAGCCTGGAAAGTTTCCTATCTCTGAAACAGCTCTGCTTAGCAGAGCAACAAAATCATCAGAGGGAAAACTGGTTCAAGTGACAGTGGAGAAGTTCTAAGTTAAAATCTGGTATAGAGACGCAATAATACAAGAAGAAAAATCTTGATTTTCATATGCTGTGTTATTCTTTTCAACTGACAATATTGCTTATAAACTTTGCTACAGCTTGAAAAATTTTAGATCAAAGCAAAGACGTGATTTCTAGGGAGTCAGAATTTTTGAAAGAAGAGAGAAATTATGAGACAAACTGATCTTCTTGAAGGAAAAGTAAAACTACTACTCTCCTTCCTGCTTCAACATACTCCCCAAAAAAGTCTATACCAAAACCAAAGCCAACAACAACAAGAAAAAAATCCTAATTTCTTACTTCTAGAAGATCCAACATAAAGAAAAAAAACAATCCAGGACAAGCTAGACAATTGTTCATAACCCAGTTATATTAGTGTCAAATTATTTGAGAGAAAAGTACAGTTATTTTAAAGCCATTTTTCAAGAATTTATGTTTATCTTAATATTCATGCAGTCTCTCTTAAAATGAGCTCTGGCCTCCAGTCTTCTTCAGTCTTAGTTTATTGTCTAAGAACTAGGTTTTGAATATATTCACTTCCTTTTATAGTTTCACAATTACATTTAACACTGGTTATGAAGCTGCAAATGTCAAAAAAGTATACGAAATGGAAAGTGTGGGCCTTAGATCTATGAACTAGAAGATGTGTAGCTTTATTAAAAACAGCTGCTAGTGAAATACGAAACAAACTGATAAAAGAATAAAAGCAAACATACTTGTGGCAACACTAAGTTATACTTCACATTTTAAAGAACAGCTTGTCAGCAACAAGGAAAGAGGAAAAGAAAGTAGGCAGTTTCCTTTGCACAAAGATTGATAAATTTATGGACAAGGTTATAGAAAAAATGTTTTGCAAAATATGTATCTGCATAAAAGCCAGATTGACAAATGTAAAACAGGCATCACAAAAATAATAAGCCATAATAAAATACCATACCCTAGAAACCATACTAAAATACAGGTAGAAAATACATACTCCAAACTTAAAAACAAGCTGTGAAGTGTGGAGATAGACAAGGGAAGAGAGTACCTCAGTGTAATTCCAGATATAAGAAAATGAACAGAACCACAGAAGTCACTTAAGAATATTTAAATTCACACTGCTAAGATTTACTTAGTAATGGTGGATAACTGCTCAGTGGTAGATAAAATGACAGATGAAATTTCCAGTGAATAAATGTAAATGTATGCAGGAGGAAAAAACCCTCTTTACTTGTATGGTGATGGGGTTGAGCTAGCGCCTACCATTCAGGAGCAAGACCTTGCAAGTCATTCTGACTAAGTCCGACTATAACCCCAAGAAAAACAAAAAAATCCAGAACACTCCCCATCCACAAATGAAATGTTATAAATCGTTAGAAAAGAGTAGAGAACAGAACACATTATTACGCACTGTCAATATCAGTAACATGCCTGCATCTTGAATACCACATGCAGATCTGGCTTCCCCATCCCTCCATCTCATAAATTATATAGCAGAACTGGAAAAACTGCAGAGAAAAGCAAAAGGATCAGAAGTATGGAGTGCCTTGTTTAGGAGGAAGAACTACCCAGATTAGGACTCTTCAACCTGGAAGAGATAACTGATAAGGAACACAACACAAGTCCATGGATAGAGAATCATGGGACAGTTGGGGTTGGAAGGGTCCTTTAGAGGTGATCTAGTCCAATCTCCCCTGCAGTGAGCAGAGACATCTTCAAATAGATCACGTAGCTCAGAGCCCCTTCCAACTTGACCTGGAATGTTTCCTGGGATGGGGCATCCACCACCTCTCTGGGCAACCTCTTCCAGTACCTCTTCACACTCACCATAAAACAAATTCTTGCTCATATCTAATCTGAACCTACCCTGTTTTAGTTTAAAACCATTCCCCCTTGTTCTATTGCAACAGGCCCGGCTAAAAAATCTGTCCCCTTATTTTTTATAAGCCCCCTTTAAGTACTGAAAGGCTATTAAGATTTCCCTGAAGCTTCTCTGCTCCAGGCTGAACAAACCCCAGCTCTCTCAGCTTTTTCTCACAGGGAATATGTTCCAGCCCTACGATCATTTTTGTGGCCCGTCTCTGGACCCATTCTAACAGCTCCCTGTCTTTCCTGTGCTGAGTACTCCAGAACTGGATACAGTGTACCAGGTGGGATCTCACCAGAGCAGAGCAGAGGGAGAGAATCACCTCTCTTTAACCTGCTGGTCAGGCTGCTTTTGAAGCAGCCCAGGATATAATTGGCATTCTGGGATACAGAGGGCTTTATCTAAGGGGAGGGGGAAACAGAGGATTGACATAATGACTCTTCTTTGCCTTTGCCGCACTATCTGTAGGGGTATCAGAATAAATAGAGTTTTTAGAGAGCAGTCAGTGGTTCTTTAGATACCATTTTGCCAAGCTGTGGAATATGCTGTCACAGAATCCGTAGCCAACAAAACCTTTATGTGGATTTATAGAAATGACAAGACTAGATGATGGATGAAAAATCCATTACGAAGCGTTATATAGTAAGATGTCATCTTTTGTGCAGGAAAATCCCTACCTGCAAATGTTGAGGCAACAAAAGCATATTCAAGGTAATTATGGCCTTGCCCTGCTCCTACATCCTTCCTAGACTTTTGCTGTTGTTCACTCAAGGACTTGACAACAGATTAGATGATCCTCTCGTCTGGCCCAGTAAAATATTTCTTAGGGTAATTACGAAAGAATATACATATGGAAAACTTTTTAAAACCAGAAAGCTTTTTGTTTTCTAAGTCTAATTACAGGTTTCATAACTGTGGAAACAATGAAGAGAAAAATGACGTAAGTTAATGTATTGGGCGAGGTTTCAAACAAAGCCAAAATGGCAGCAATATACCTGAAAAGCACAGGTATTGCTGCTGAAATTTCCTAACACATAAAGACTTGGTCTGAATGAATCAGCTGCTAAACACATTGTATGTAGTACATACACTAATACCAGAAGTGATCACTGAGCCCACAGATACTTTACATTCATTATTGGTTTTTTTAAAAGCTGACGAAGTAAAATGCGGCACTTAATGACGGTGCATGTATTTCTGCATTGAACTGTTAGAATCAGATATGAAAACTAACAAAAGACACCACTGGGTGAAAAAAGTCAATAAACAACAAAGCTGCAGCAAAAGCACAGCAGAGTGAAAACATAAGAGAATACAGCTGTATTTAACATGATGGCTGCCTGGTATCCAGCTGCAGAAATAAATCATACTTCAAAAACATGTACCACAGCTCTAATATAGAAGTCTAAAGAACAAATAAGATTAGCACATAACCTATTTTAATATACATCTGACACAAACAGTGTTCAAATGAATGAAAAATGTGACAAAAAGAATCCTCTGAAACTTTTCAGTCACTAGCTAGCTGGCTATCAATTTTTTTGGTTAAAGGCATTTGTTAGAGATTTTTCTAAAAAGTGTTTGTAGCATAAGTAAATCAGTCTCTTAAAGAGATCAGCTATTTGGTTTGGATTTCTATTTTATTTTTATTGGAATCCACTTCCTCTCAGTCGTAAAGACAATACACTGGTACTGGAAGCTATGTACTTTCCTCTAAGAATAAGGCTGCTGAAATACTCCTGACAATCATTCACTGCAATAATTGCTATTCTGTGTTTTCTCTACAATTTCTGCCACCATGAGAAATGCATGGGGGCAATCACATGTGGACAAGGACTGAGGTTGGAACACATCTCCGTAGGTCACCTTGTCCAACCACACTGTTCAATCAGGGCCACCTAGAGCCAGCTGCCCAGTTCTCTGTCCAAACAGCTGTTGAATATCTCCAGAATGTGGACTCCATAACCTCCCTGGACAGCCTGTGCCAGTGCCTGGTCACCCTTCACAAAGAAGGGCATCTAGTGATACTAAAAGCTGAAATGGTAACAATTCAGAGCCCTCTGATTCAGACACCAGGCCTTTCAAACACAGTGAAACTGTGCCACTTCAACTCCAGCCATGATCATCCTGCAGTTTCAACCCACTGAAAAGTATATTTACATGCTCATCCACTCACACTTTCTGAAACTTTCCATTTTCTGTTCTGCCTTTCTTTGCCCTAGAAAGGCATTTCCCTGCAATATATTTGGAATGCTGCACCATTTCCAACACATGCTTGAAGACAATTTAGGTACCTCGTTAATCTTAATTTGTCGAAGTTCTTCTTCTGCTGCAGTCAAAGGTGCAGGGGAGGATTGTGATATCAAATATTTTTTATATCCATTCAGTGAAACGTCATCCTGAAAGCACAATATCAATATTTATCAGGTTTCTTTAATAACAGAACTTTTCTTCAAAGATTTTCGATGGAGCATTGCAAAAAGTAGTTATCTTCCATACAGTTACAGTCATTTTATTTGACTATTGCAATATTCCATTATATCTTGTTTCAGAATCCCAGAGGATACATGTGCATTAGCAGGTGGGACCATACTAGAGATCCACTAGAATAACAGAGCTGGTTGCAACTAAACCATCTTTGGGTTTAACAAAATAAAGACAAAGTAACCCGCTGGATGCTGACAATCAAGATTCTGAGTGAGATTAGTGACCTTGAAGCAGCTGTGATTTTCACACAGGTGAACATTAAAGGCAACCTACAATTAAGAATTTCATAAAGACAGTGATACCAACAATTTAGAGATATATAAGATCTAACATAAAGAGCCTGGAAAAAGTGAGTTGTATCAATGCTATCCTCCATCTGCCCCAGGCCCATTCTGAAATAACAGTAAGACAGATGTAATGCTCCGTCCTTAAAACCGAGGTGCAAGCTCAGACTTGTAGGGCTACACACAAATTCCACATATTGCATAGACTGCTACTGGTTTGGTGCAAGTGGCAGCAGGAGATTGGTTGATTGAACAGAAAAAAATAACAGGACCTCTACCAGTACACTCTTTAGCAACTCAGTTATTTACTTCCCTAGAATACAGCATCTCCAGAGAAGTTTGCTTACATGTTTGTTAGGATAATGAAGCCTCCATGACAGGTTAATGCTGAATATAATGAATTATTTACTCAGTGAGTAACAGAATTATTAGCCTCGTGTCCACCACAACAGCCCATTTCTCTTTCACAGCTTTTTTCTCCACTACAATATCCTCTATTCTTCCCCAAGCCTGAAACTCCTTCCATTCCTTCAGCATCAGCTGCCTGTGTCAATAGCAGCAGTGCTTTGGTTCAGATTTGTTCAGATGAACTGATTAACAGGTCAAAGAGAAAATAACTGCTGCAGTCTTTGCTGAAAGAGGAACAGAGGAATTTATGTGTCTCTTAAGTAATCATCAGTTCTCATGAAAACTATAGGAATTCTTTATCTCTGAGAAGTCTAATTTGTATTTCTTTTAAAACTGGCAACAGATTAAAAAGACTGACACCTGCCTGACAAATAGGCAGGCATCACTACCATGTCAGATTTATTTTTCACAGAAACTAAGGTAACAAAATAGTCCTGTAGTTCCCTTACAGCACTTACAGCCTTTCCAACATCCCTAGACACCTGCTAGTTTTGATACATGGACCTTCCAATTACCTTACCATAAATGAACAACTATCAGTATTTTCTTTGAACAAATCAGTAGTTACAAAAATTCTGTTTCCCTAAGTTAAGAAGTTGACAGCAATGCACTACTTATATTTTATGGTCAAATTCTAAAGAACTGACAATTTCATATCCTTAATTCAAGAGAAAAACATTTGTTTTCAGGTGTTAATGGTTTACAGATGATTGTTCTAGCCCATTTCTGATTCAGAGCCATACATTCAAAATGGTTTGTGTACACTGTTGGCCTGGAAGTTAATGTTGCAACCTTTAGAGAATTCATGCTCATGCAGTAAGATTAAGAGATATGCCTATTATCTTAGGTTATTTAGTCTTCATAACCATTTGAAGTAAGAACTTCTAAGCCTGAAGATGTTAACTATACTTAGTAACTTGTTCAAATGAGCTTTAAATACACTTTAACACTGGAATAATACACATAGTTATTAACTCTTTCTTTCCTTAACCAAAAAGACCATAAACAACCTATATTCATACCAATAACATCAGCTACTTTATTTAGTATTCAAAGTCAGTGTCCTGACTTTAAAAAGAAAAACATACCTGTACTGTTCCAAATACTTCATCCTTAATATGGCCACCTCCAAATTCTTTCTTAAGCGTTGCTCGGGTTGCTGCATACAACATTTTTTGACGAACCTAGCATATAATAAAACAGAGGTCTTTTGGTTTGGTCGTTTTTTTTTTTAAATTTTGCAGCACAGAGAATCTAGCATGCTGGTGTACCAAGTCCATTAACAAACATCTTTCTTGAACAAGTATTTTAAGCGTCGAAACTGCACTATAAACTTGTAGAGCTCTGGATCGTGATACTTATATATGCTATTAAACTCACAAGGTCATGATACTATGTATTATTATCAAAGTAATTGCAAAACTGAATTGCAGCCTGAGTTGGAGTATGAGCTTTTTTTTAAAAAGAAAAAAAAAAAAAAAATCAACATAATCTTGGCTAGTTGTAAATTTGTAAAAAAACACAATTGTTTTAATTTTTGTCACCTGGTGTGTACTAATGGATACAACAGACAGCAAAAGAACAGACTGGAAATAATTTATTATTACTTTTGATTTGATAGTGACTCCAGATACTTATGGTTTAATTTCAGAGTGGAAAAATTATGTTTGCTCCCTATTAACTTGTATCTAACAGTTACTTACTCTTTTCTCAGCAATCCCGCTGATGCCTAAAGGATTTTTTGCTATTTCTTTTTGTACCTTTTACACAATTCTGTGTGTCCACAAGTATTAGCATGCATACTTGTACTTCGTTAAGTCTGGTAATTCAGCATAATTCCAAGGTTTTGTAGAGTTAGGAGACCAAACACCCTACTGTCTTGAGGAGCCATGGCTCCTGCAGTAGAATGTGTTCTGTAAACTAAAAATTAGATCATCCAAGCCCCTTAATGGGCCGCTTTGGTAGATATGCTAATGTATTGGGTCTATAAAATGTGTACTGATTGACAGTGGGGGGGGTATGCATGCATGGTGGGCACCGCAATGCCTTTCACCCCGGCGAGTGGTCCACCAGATGGAACTCCTATTAAAATACTGAGGTAATTAACCCCCACCCTTCTACCGTGTCTGGTTTTTCATTCCCAAGACCAGAAAAAGGCATCACCGCCTTCCCACCTTGTTTCACCATCATGCTATCATCTCCACAACACTTCACCTTTTCCACATAATCATTTCTACACGCTTCAACTTTCGGTGTCTTATTATTTCCTAACTGCTAGAGAAAGCAGTAGGAATATTGAAACAGCTTTGCGTTCTGCCTTCCCTTATCTTACATTCCCAGAACCAGCACACAGTATCCTGGTTTCTCCTAGAAATCCTTAACTCTAACCTCAGTTCTCTCCATGCCCTCAAACCACTAAGAAGCAGTGTATTCTGTGGCACAACACATATCCACACGTGCCAGCTGGGCAGCCAGCAAGCCAAACAGAATAAACAGCTTGAGCTCACACTATAATCCTTCTCTATATGAGCACCCATTAAGATTTCTGTCCTATATCCTTCCATGAATTTTTATCAAGTAAGACAAACAGGCCAAAAAAACTGTATTGTGTCTGCCAGTCAGGCTAAAAATACATTGGCTCAGCTGTACTACATCTAGACCTACTCACTTGCTCTTCAATCATCTTAAAGCAACATTTTCCTAGTTTTTTTCTGGGAATGTAGGGGGAGGTTGGAGAATGCTTCATTCCTCAAATCTTTTTCCTTCATATCTTGGATTCAGATCAAATGGTACTGATGAAAAATCATTAATAACATGAAGCCTCTGATGACTGTTACTTACAGGAGAGTGATCAGGTGACCATGCAATGAAGATCCATTCATATCCTTGAGCATTCTGAGAATCTAATCTGTATAATATGTAACATGGTTGCTTGTCTTCAAGAAGGGGAAGGACAAAGGAATCATAATCCTTTTCCCATGATCCAACTGGCTGTCTAGAGGATCCCACAACAAGCTGCTCTATAACCAATAACCAAAGCTACAGGTTAGCAACAATACTGTTAATACTGTCAAAATTAATAATTACAATTAGAAGTTAATTGGACACTTAATCTTTCATAATTATGCCCAGAAGAATGGAAGACAAGAACACTAAGTGTAAAAGTGGGTGAATTCCTACAAAAGCTGTGTATGTTCAAATCCTAGCTTACTTTAGCCCAAATGCTGATAGTTGAGAAGCAATGTGCTGGTAGTCATCAAGTTCTTTGATCTGAAATGATACTACTGATGTTAATTTTTTTAGCATAACATACACAGAAGGGAAACAAGAACTGTCTTATACCAGTTAGTTTATTTTTTAATTTGGAATACTGGGTATAAATAAGATAAGAGCAAGCTTTCAAATTTTAGAATTATAATTACTGATGCTCTTGCTGTAACACATTAGTGTTTGTACTCATTGTAAGGAGTCAATAACCCAGTTATGCAGTGAAAAGAGTTTGGAATGAATATGCTTGCACTAATCACTAACTTGACTATGTAAGTAGATAAACCTCTTTCTAACACAGCTTCACAGCTATGGTCTCTTTAAATAACTGAAGTTGTTGATTATGTATAATTGGCTTAAGTCTGTATAGAATACTTCAATGGTATTTAATTATGTGAACAGCTGTAGCAACAAGATTTTTTTCTCGTATTTATACATCACATCTCAGCTTCCAAAGGAAAGTATTAGTATACTGTCTTACAAAACATTTTTCAGCTTCCCAAGGAATACTAGCACCCACAAGTGGAACACAAATACCTTGCTTAAATGGGGTCCTGCAACAGTTTGAAGACCATCATAGTAGTTAGTATACAAATGACCATTTGAGAGTCTAGGGCTTAACTTATAAAGCTTCAGACAAAAGTACAACAGCACACAAAGGCCCCTACAGCAAAACTTCGAGCAAAGCACTCCACCACAGTAAATCACAGAACATGAACAGCTCAGGGCAAGAGTATTTGGCCCTTTTTTGAATTGCATGCATGAAATACATGCAAAGTACCTGAAGCTGTACACCTAAACCAAGACTATTCAGAATGTACTTGCCAAGTCTGAACTCTAGGTGGATTTATGCCCACTTGGATTTAAGATACAGTCAGAGGAACTTTATGCCCAGCAGCAAATCTCTTCTCTTATTAACTCAGATTAGGAAAACTTGATTTGAATATTATCTGTTGGCTATTATCCATTACTGAAAGCTCCTGAAGGCAGATGAGGCAACTGCCCTTCTATCAGTATTCTGGGAGTTATCCAGGTTTCTTTTTGAACGGTAGAAAATAGTATCAAAGACTGGATTCTGCTTCTCAGAGAGATGAAATGCATATATCTATATGTTTATATCTATCTATATATATATGTGCATACACATGTATACATATACACAAAAATGAAAAAATAGGGGAAGTCTTCCATTTGTATCTTAATTCTAGGCTTCATTTCATATATGAAGTAGCTATACACAAAAGCATATTGCTTTGCCTTGCTTAATGGGAAAAAACCCAAAACAATGGTATGCCAGCATTTGCCTTGTGCTACTGAGACTATCACAAAGTTCTGCCTGTAATCTTACTATTGCCTTAAAGAAAGCTATATTAAAATATCAGAAGACTTCCTAAGAAAAGCAAACACAAAGAAGGTAACAGTAGACTATTTAGCTAACAATAAAAATGTGTATGTAGATACATGTAGCTTTCTCCAGCTAACAGATTTTTCGTGTACTGTATATTAATGAAGTCTAGAACAAAGCGGACCACTGACATACTTGAAAAGATGGACTAAACCAGGAAATGTCTTATACAACCAACCAACATTGCCATTAAAGAAAATAAAAGTAAATATATATTCTATCTTTCAATGTTTGTAGCCTATATCCCTTGCCAAGAAGCTCAAAGATCAAACCCAAGTTCTGACAGAAATTATGTAATTTTCTATTTATACATATATGCTAAGATTTAAGAAACAGTTTTAACTTTGAAAACTTAAATAAAGTTACAGATTTATAAAGCTATTTTCTACGTAGTCAGATTACTATTTAAACATCTGCATTAGCAGGACTTTCTACATGCAGTACTTTTATACTGATATATCCTGGTAAAAAAGGCAGACAAAATGTACAGTTCTACATGTAAGGTGACTAGTTGATGTATAAGACTAGCTCTCAGTATAATAAAACCAACCAGAGTGTCCAAACACTACAAAGGTGTGGAAACTTTCATTCCCTCTACTCTTTCTTTGATAAGAGGTAAGAACAAGCTCATTTATATTATACATATGAAATACACAGCAATTCTTGGTAAAATATGAAATTACCTTTGGGAGAAAAATTTAAATGCCAAAATACTGTAACACTGTAGTGAAAAAGCTTAGGATCACCAAAATTTAAATGTTACCTTCTGTATATGAAAAACCTTAGTAACATTAAGTTTGGCAGAGTTCTGTTTTTTAAACAATTGTACATGTAGGTCATTAAAGCAACTAGGAAAATATCTAAAACAACCAGAAAAAAAGAATAAAATTTGACTAACCATTGTCAATGACTATTTTTAAAAGCCTGTATTGTCCATTTCTGGCTCCGACAAAGATGTCTTTAACACTTCCACTAGCTGAAAAAGAGAAAATAAAGTAATCAAATTAACACATTTCACTTCCCTAGCACAAAGAATATTCATGAGGGTAAGAACAACACTGGAAAAATGTACAACTGGCCCTTTGCTACAAAGTTGGACTAAAAAATGAAACAGGAGTGATGCTCCTGTTATGCTGTATGCTATTCCAGCCACCAGCGTGCCACACAGAGATGAAAGGCAACATTACAAAACAGCCCTGCTTTCTAGCATACCAAATGATTTTCAACATTGTGAAAATTAAAGGTGACATCATATTATCATTCTCAGGTTTCAGAGTTAACACAGCAACACAATAAAAATATGACACATCTCAAATTACAACAGCTTCATGACGTCTGCAGGCTTAGTACAAACTTTCAGACAGAAACTTTATGCCTGCCAGGAAAATGTTAGAGCTTGTCTGGCAAAAGTGATGGTCTTTCCTGAGAACACCTCTCTGCAGAGTGCCAGTGAAAGCTGCCACTCATTGCTCATCTTTCATATCACCTTAACTCCTTCTACGGTTGATGACATTGTTTAAGCCCCAACCTATGGTAACAGGATAGCTTCACAGTAAATTTACAAAATAATAAAAATGTTTACATGTTAGTAAATCACACTGGCACTATATGACCAACATGGCAGACTCACTTCCCTAAGCACACTGAAGAACTGTGCTTGACTCATGTGAAGACCATGCTTATCACAACTGCTCTGCTAAATAATCCAAGTGCAAATCAGTTTAATTATACCAGAGAGAGGGGCTTTACAAGCATTTACTGAAAAACATTTCTTGCAAGCTGATCCTTTAAGTAATCCCATAGCATAGAGCATAGCACCAGCAAAACAAACATCAAACCAGGAAACAAATAAAAAGGATTATTTATAGTCAGGTTGAGGCCAAGTGAACAGATGGTGTCCAGCAACATTACTGCCCATACTCAAAATATTTTACATTTATGTTCATCCAAGTGGTGCCAGGGCCATCCTGAGAGTACAAAACGGCAGGTTAAAAGAACATGTTAAACAAACTGAACTGCACTGGCGTACCAGTTCAATCCCAGTTTCATCCCAGTTGTCATTTTCTCATTAACCAGTGTGGACCCTCACAGTAATTTGCTGCCAGCTTTTCTAGTCATCTCTGCTGGTCTTCACCATTCCATTGAGCAACCAAACACTGTACCATTTTCTAGACCTTTTGTTCCCCAGAACATTCTTTGTCCTCTTCTTGTCTATTACCCTTTTGTTCCTTATTCACTCATTTCAACCCTACACACCAAAACAAGACCAGAATACAGCAGTCCCTACATCAATTCCAGAACTGTGACAGTTTCTGAAAAAATATTTTGAGATGCTTGTGAAACTAGCTCACTATCAAGTGATCGATGGGTTTTTTTCCTCATAAAGGCTTTTAAATTCACAACAGTGATATTATTTTCTGCTTAAACTTTCTGCATCGCAGAGGGCCACAGAATCAAAATTTGGGCTTATTTCACAAATATTTTACAGGGGATATTATTTTTCAATTATTTAGAAGACTGTGGACCCATCTGATTGTATTTTCCCACAGCTGATGCATTCTGTGACTTCCTACAGTATTTATCTGCACTGGCCTGTTTAAAAAGTCCAGTCCTCTTAGCAACTGCCTGGTACATATCACTGTGCCCATGACTTCATTTCTGTTTCCAGAAAAAAGCAGTTCATGCTGCCAAATCTTGTAATTGTTTATGGATGACAGTAGCCTGTTTGTAGCTAAAGCCAGCAATGGAACAAGTAGAGCTATTTCTCTTCCAAATTGCAGAAGCTGATGCGTTGCTGCAAACAGGACTCCTGATTAGTGCCTGCTGAGGCAGGTTCCCGAAGGAAAGCTGCCGAGTTCTCTACAGCTCTCCTCAGAGGACAAATGATTCTCAGACACGAAGGAGAGCCGCAGAAGAGGCTTAGCCACTCTTTTTGTTTACAATAAGCAACAGAGAATTCTTTTGCTCCTCCCTCTAGCATTGCCAGAAGTACAAGGGATTAAGAGTTACTAACAGGTTTCCCCAGACTCGGAAAAAAAAGCTATTCCAGGTGTAAAAGACTGGGGGGGAAAAAAGCTGTTCCGTTCTAGCCTGAGAACGCTTGAAGTACTTAAAACAAGAAGCTGCAAAAATGACCAAAGACTGGCACGCAAAGGAAGGAAAAGAAGAGAGGGAAAAGGGTACAAACCACACGCAGCCAATGGACAAAAAAGGGCATGGAAGAGCAGTTAAGGGCTGTCCTGGCTGGGACAAAAGTCACCTTCAACAATAAATACCGGAGTGCAGGCAAAGTACATGGTACTAGTCACCGAACACACAGATTGCAGAAATGCAGACAGTAAAACCCGACCCTTCCATAATCCTGCTGTATAATCCCTGTTTAGCAATTCTGTGATTCAGGAGAACCCACTAATACTGCGAAACAATACCCTGTGTCCTTCTAATTGCTGTTTGCACCCTCCAAGGCCTGGAAACACGGGGCGGAAAGGGTCGCACACACTTTTTCCCTCTGTGGCCTCCAGTGATGGGCTTTTATAGTGGACTCTCCTACGCCAGGGTTCCTGCTTCTCCCCATGGCTCTCGCTTCAAGGGACCCACCCGGCAGCGACCCTCGGCATTTCCCGTGCTGTCCAACCCATCCCAAACTCGCTGCGGCGACCCCGAGCAGGCGGCAGCCCCCGGCTCGACGCTCACCCTGCCGCCGCAGGAAAACCAGCACTGGGGCAGCTACCTGAGCCCGGGCGGGCCCTCCCCGCCATTCACGGGGCTCTGCAGCGAACACTTTCCTCGGGCGGGCTCCCTGCCTCTCCGGCGCGGACAGACACGGATCGCCGGGCCGGTAAGCCCCGCAGGCTTCCCCCGACTGGGAACGGAGCTCTGGGCTCGACCCCGTGGAGCGGTGGCCGCCGGGGACGAAACCAGCAGCAGTTCCCCCGCTCGCCCGCCCCTCGGCCAGCCCGCGGCGCAAAGAACGGACTCCTCCGGCAGCAAACAAAGAGCGCACGAGTGGGAAAAACCCCGCCGGGCACG
>VZTJ01006418.1:229343-244002 GCA_013397795.1 Orthonyx spaldingii | reverse complement strand
GCCGCGAGGGAGCGCGCGCCTTCCGGGCCCCGCCGGCCGGGCCGCGGCTGAGGGCAGCGGGCGGCGGGCAGTGACCGCCCCTGCCCGGGCACCGCCCTGCCCCGGGCACCGCCCTGCCCCGCGCCCGCTCCCCCCGCGCCTCCTCCCGGCGCTGCAGAGCGGGGCCGGGGCGCGGCTGTCTGCTCTCCCGTTCCCTTTGCTCTCCCTCTCGTCTCCCTTCTGTCGCCCCCTTCACCTGCCGTCCCAGAGCGTGCGGCACGACCCGCCGCGGGCATCGCCGGCGCGAAGCCTGCGGTCACCCTGCCTGGCAGGAAGGGACATATGCCCCCCGGCCCGGGTTACCTGTTAACTGAAAGTAACTGAAAGTACTGAAAAATAACGGTGGTGAATTTAGTTGATCTGTAGATGTCCGTGGTGGAGACCTGTCGCTCTTGGTTAGAGCTGCACAGAAGGAGCCATCAGGTGTGTGATAGCAACCTGCATGCATATTCTGTAAATTTCAGATTCAGACAAAGAACCCACAAGTCAGGGAACAGAGCCCAGACCCAGGGCTTACTCATTTCAGGCCCTTGCCCCTGACAAAGCAGTCTTTCTCTGTTAATTTTGCAGTATTTGGTACATGGTGGCACTGCATCAACAGAAACAGTGAAGGTTTCTTCTCTTTCAGTGTGGATCTGGAGTTTGAGCCACTCATCTGTCTCGGCAGGGCATGAATCCAGGCTTAGAAAGGGTGCATCTGCTTCCCAGGGCCCTATCTGCACGGCCAAAGGCTTCTTTATGCCTTTTCAAAATGGGTTGGTACAGTTTCCCTCAGCTTTTTGTTTCAGAGTTTCCAGTGAAGAAGAGTCCTGCCTCATGAATTTAAGCATGCTCTCAAGATTGGTTTGCTTTTACTAGCTCTTCTGCAGGCTCATCTGTCTATGGGTTGAGAAGCACCATCCTCCTAACAATAAAAAGATGGATGCTATATCTTCTTTAAAAATCACTTCATTGTCATGTAGTCGGCATTTTTAATCTGTGCTGTGGTCTGGATTAAGATTCCACAGGCAAAACGTGCATGCTGTAGGCACTGATGCTGATGATTCCTTAAGGTTCCTGGGAGTTAGCAGGTTTTATGGGACACTGTTCAACTAGAGAACACAAGAAGTTCCGTAACAGGGCACATCAACTATCCAACCCAATGGACCAGGCAAGAATTGAAGAGTAAGGCAAGTGCATGGTAATCCTTCCCTGGATCACCTTCTCAGCCTCCAAAGTGCTGCAGCTCGGGAATTTCTGAAGTCAACTGTGTTGATAAATATGGGTGCCTGTGCTTTGTCAAATCTCCGTTTTAAAGAACATGTTGGATTTAGTGTCCTATTTGGGAAATGTGAAACAGCACTGTAACTGTTATGTGAACTGTGCTATGTAATGCTAATCCAGCAAATACAAAGTCGCTGTGGAGACAAGTCATCAGCTAATGAGCTGGGGCTAACAGCAACTGGGGAAATAGAGAGGCTGCAGGTTTTTTTTTCTTCTAGCAAGCAGGCTGAGGGAAACAGGGAAAAGAATTCATGTGAAACCAGGAAATAAGAGACAGGTAGTACCTACCAGGTACGTGGTAGTCAGCTCTTGTTCCTCTATTGTAAGCCTCCAGGAGAACCAGTATTGTTAAAAAACAAAACCAAAAACACCTCTTGGAGAAGAGCTTTTTCAAGAGGAAAGGAGTACTAGAGATCCAACCAGAGTGGCAGCCAAAGTGTTTCTATCACAATTACTTTAAACTACTTGAACCCAAGCTTGTCACAAGTTTAAATTCTTGAGTTTTCCCTGTTCTGGTGTTAGTGCTTGCAAAGGATGGAGTTGCCTGAAAATCTGTGAGGGAAAAGAAGATTTTCTTAATAGATAGATATCCTGAAAACACAGATCTGTCCTTTGCTCCAGTTAGTCATGTGTCGCCAGGACCATTACTTTTGTCGCAATGTGGTAACAAGGATGCATAGCTGAGGCTGTGAAACTGTTTTTTTCAGTGGAAGTTCATGCCTAGACTGGAAATATCAGAGTGGTATAACGTTTGTCACTATATTCAGATCATCTTATTTGTCTGGCTGAGGTCATATCACTACAACTTCTACCATTCTGAGGACTCTAAAGTGCAGGAATGCAATCTTAACACGAGTTGTATATGAAATAAGACTTTGGCATTTTGTAGCACCTTTTTGGCAAAAAGACAAACTGAAAGTCAAACGTATTTTCTTTAAAATCTCAGTATCACAAATATTTTCCTATATTACAGTGATTGATGTGTGACACAGAGAGGTTGCATGGAAACTAACACAAGCAAGTAGGGATTTTATAGCTGATGAAGATTCCTAAAGAATTTTAGTGTCCTTCAGTTTCTTATTAAACTGCTTTAAATCATTAAACTCCTATCCAAATCATAAAGAGTGTCTGAACAAAAATAGGGATGTTTGTATGTTAGCCTATGCACTAAGTAACTTTTCTTCTTTTTATTGGTAATAATTTCTTCCTTGTACTTGAATTGGTTATTTTTACAGTAGATTTTGTATCTAAGGTTGTGACTGTTTTGGTAGAGACAGCATATTGCAATTTCCCAAATTATAATAAGATTTCTTTAACTAAATAATAAATTACATTTTTAAAAGGAATTACCTCTAATTTGGTGCAGCATTTTTTGTGTGACTTGTGGGTCTTGTTTTCAGTGTCTTAATACATTTTCCTATACATTTACTTCTTCATTGATTTAACAATGTTCTACTCAAATACTTATGCTAGTTTATTAAATGCTGTGTTTATAAGCTCTGTGGAATTATCAGTTCGCTCTGTTCACAATTGTGTAATGGTGTGCAATCATTCTGTCCTGTTGTGTTGTTGCTGGGAAGACCTGTCCCAGACTGGACTATAACTGTCTACCTGACAATGGAAATGCATGTACTTTTTTGCATACAGTTTCTATTACTGCATTTTGTATCTATCTTGAGGTGAAACTTAAAACATTAATCACATTTCCAACAATGGAAGTGTAAAACCCTTTCTTTTTGCTGGGCAATGCTATAATTTCAGTTTCTTGCTGCAGAGCTCCATTGCCTGTAGATGTCTGTCCTAATGCTCTTCAAAACTTCAGTTTAGATTATGCTTTTCCCCCATCAGCATGGTCTTCAAAACTAACCATATTTCAAGATAGTTAAAGTATGAAAGAGTCCATCAGCAAGATGAAATTTCTTCTATATAGAGTAAAAATATAATATCAAGTGCTTCCTTGAGAAATATGTGAAAACTAGAAGCAGAGTTGAAGAAATGGAGTTATCTCCATTCCAACGCACTCATAGGTAGCTAAATAAAGAAATTAGAGATCACACCACTCCTAGAGTCAGATTTGCTTTTAGCTTTGAGAATGTGAGAGGTGTTCCTAGCAAATAGACTTTGATTTTTGAGTATGCCAATGTTGCCTGTTTGTAAGTCTCAGTATATGCAGTTCTAATCAACTATGTTCAAATCAAATAAAAAGGTATTTCTTCATGATGAACAGAGCTTATGGATAGTTGGCTATTAAGAATTATTGCTGTAAGGATTCATTGCTCTCTTGCCATTACAGCAAGTAGTTTTCAGTACAGTGTGGACAGCTCTCAGTTCATGTTCATCAGTAAGCCTTTATAGCAGTAAGAATGTATCTCTTCATCTCTTTATGCTCTGAAGCATTTCTGTTCATTTGTTCTACATGAGGAAATAAATCATCTAATGCCCTTCTCTTAATATCCATAATCTGAGGGGCTTTTCTTTCTGGCTCCTTAAACAGCTGACACAGTAGGCGATTTCTGTGGGTGGCCAGGAACATGCTAGATAGACAACTATTTTAAATTGAAATGCAATACAGTAAATAGCCAAGATTGGAGAACTGGGGTTTTCCCAGCCACTGCTATAAATGAAAACAGATTTGCAGCAGTAGGTTTTGCTATCCTAAAGGTTGTAGACAATTGAATTTTGTCACGTTTTGTTATGCTTTGATAATAAGATGCAAATGTCCTGTGAAATAAACTGGGAAAAAGCACAATTGGTAGAACTTCCCATCTTTCTCATCTCTTTCTCTTCTGTTAAGTACTTCCAGACATTATTGAGGAGTGGAATCTGAGCTGCCTTTTTTTTTTTTTTTTTTTTTAATATCTGTGTCTATTTCTAGTCCTTATGCTGATCTAGTAAATCTGTAGATAGACCCTTGACATGGTGTATCTGCGTTCTTTATGCACAGCATAATGGACAGTATCATGATCAAATTGCTTCCTGCTCTCAGTGATTTTTAAATTATGAAATTTCTCAAATGCTGTTAGTTCTTTTGTACACTTCCCCTAGTAGTAATTGACTAACATATAAATACCACTGCAAAATCACTGTGCAAAATGACTTGTGATCCAGTCATTCTTTTTGCCACTCTTCAGATTTTCTGTTCTGTCTCCATGGGGTGTTATTTGAATGCATTTCTGAAGTGCATTAAACAGTAAGACTGGTATCTCTGTGGTTCTCTATTCTGCCTTTTTTTGTCCAATAGGAATTTTTTTGGTTACTTAAAACCTATGTTTGCTTGTTAGTTATTGTTGACATGTTCCAAGAAGTTTCCTAATGTGTAAAGCACACAACAACTTTTTAGGAATCTTCTTAAGTGATGTTCAAAGTGATTCTTGAGTCAGAAAAAGGAAAAAACTAACTTTGTTGAAGACCTGGGCACCTCTCTCAGGCCTTTGACAGAGATTTATAAGTCACAATTTAATCTTTAAGCTATCAGGACCAAGCCAGTGAACGTGTGCCTTCTTCCCAGCCCATCATATACCTGACCATAAATGCCAAGATTTTAAATTTGACTGGAATCTAGAAGAAGACTGCACAGAAAATACAAGAAAGACGTAATGTAGGCCAGGAGGGCTAGTGGCTAGAGACACTAATTATTTGTATCAAAATGTATTACATTGCTGTAGCTCTGATTGATGATGATATAAAAAAGCAGTAACTGAAGCCATATTACTGTTTTCATGCAATAGGAGAGAAGTCAGTCTTCCTGCCACCAAATAGAAACTTCACTTAAATAACATTTATATTAAAAATGGAGATCTGGCATTGGAAAAAAAACTCCAAGGCAAACATGAGGTGCTATTTGCATTCGTGTAAAACTTTTATCTGGAACTCAAGCTAGAAAAAAATGTTCAAATATCCATTTATTTGTGAAGAGACTGGGTATGTGTAACAGCAACTTCTCCTTGTATGTTTTCATGTCAATTAGGACTACTGTACCTTCCACACCATTGGATTTGCTAGCTATTTCTTGATGACAAAGAAAATATGCTTGGGACTGTTTCAGTTCCATTTGGATGATCATACTGACAGCCCAGCACATGGTGATTGGAGAAGGACCCCTTTTAGAAAGCTAGTGAGTCCTGGCAGAGAGCCACCAAACACAATACAGTCTAGATTTAGAGAAGATCTTATCTGCCAAGATTTGTTAATTACCTCCTGCAGGGGTGGCTTGTCTGGCCAGTAGTCATGTCTAAACATAGAGCAGTATTTGAAGTTTGCATGATCTAATGAGTTGGTAACCTTTCAAGTAACCTGGAAAGTAGTAATTTTCTCAAAGATTTCCTCACTCAAATGTTGCTGTTATTACAAATATTTAAAAAATAATATAAAGGCATATACAATGATTAGGTGTAAATACACATTACAAAAATTAGAGATTATATTTCTGTTTTTCTTAACATTACATGGAGGATATAATAACCCTACTGTAATCATTAAGAATTCTCTCACTGACTTTGGTACAGACAGGACTCTACTGGTCCGGAATATGTGAACTGGTTTTGGTGGCAGATGATCTAGGATGATAAGCTGGTGTAGCACTAATATGGATCCAGTAATTTTCCCAGTGAACTTAAAAGAGAGATGCTGGGCAACATTCCTTTCATACCCACTTCCACTTTCTTTTAATATTTACTTTAGATGAGTGCATTGAGTCATTGTAAAATAGTATCAGCTCAAACATCAGCACCATGCTGATTATGTGCAATTGTTTACCTTGTTTTCCATCACTATAGGGATGGCAGTTCCTCTTTTGACAAGGTACAGTCAGTACAAACTAATTCCAGAGGAAGCAAACACAGCTCTGGCCAAGGCATTGTTTGCACTTTATGCTGAAGACAAAGTCCCAAGTCACTTCCTTTCTTAATCAGAGTGTTGCAGTCTCTGGGCCTTGCAGAGAGTTTTTACTTTGTAGCCTAGGAGGATCAATATTTCAAAGTTTTGGTAATTTATCTTATATTTTCTTTGACATCTTGCCTAGCCTTTCTGAGCTCCCAGATTCCTGCCTGTTTCTCCATGGTATGTATGGCTATGGTGTAATAGATCATAGAATCATAGAATATTTTGGGTTGGCAGGGACCTTTAAGGTCATCTAGTCCAACCTCCTGCAATAAGCAGAGACA
Organism: Orthonyx spaldingii; assembly: GCA_013397795.1. Taxonomy (NCBI): domain Eukaryota; kingdom Metazoa; phylum Chordata; class Aves; order Passeriformes; family Orthonychidae; genus Orthonyx; species Orthonyx spaldingii. The sequence continues at coordinate 237,538 of VZTJ01006418.1, read as the reverse complement.
TTCTCAACTATATCAGGTTGCTCAGAGCCCCATCCAGCCTGACCTTGAATGTTACCAGGGATGGGGCATCTACTGCCTCTCTGGATAACCTTTTCCAGTGTTTCACCACCCTCGCTGTAGAAAATGTCTTCCTTTTATCTAGTCTGAATCTACTCTCTTTTAGTTTAAAACGATTATCCCTTTTCCTTTCACTCCAGGCCTAAAAAGACTGTTCTTATCTTTCTTATAAACACCCTTTCAGTATTGAAAAACCGCGAGAAGTCTTCTCCACAACCCCAACTCTCTCAGCCTTTTCTCATAAGAAAGGTATTCTATCCTTCTGATTATTTTTATGGCCCTCCTGTGGACTGTCTTCAACAGCTCCATGTCTTTCCTGTGCTGAGGACTCCAGAGATGGATCCAGTGCTTCAGGTAGAATCTCACCAGAGCTGAATAGAGGGGTAAAATTGCCTCCCTCAACCTACTGGAAACGCTTCTTTTTAGGTAGTCCAGAGTACAGTTTGCTTTCTGGGCTCCAAGCAGACATTGATGCCTCATTACCATTTTTTTTCATCCACCAGTACCCCCAAGTCCTTCTCCTTGAGGAGGACTCAATCCAGTCATCCCCCAGCCTTTATTGATTCCAGCGTTGCCCCAAGCCAGGTGCAGGACTTTTCACTTGACCTTATTGAACCTCACGAGTTTCACATGGACTCACTTCCCGAGCTTGTCCAGGTCCCTGTGGATGGCGTCCCATCCCTCAGGCAAGTCAACTGCGCCACTCAGCTTGATGTTGTCTACAAACTTGCTGAGGGTGCACTTGAGCCCATTGTCTAGGTCACTGACTCAGAAGTAAGGAGTATGGGTGCTAATACAGACGCTTGAAGGACACCACTCATCACTGGTCTCCATCCTGGCATTGAGACATTGACCACTATGGTCTGGATGCAACTGTACAACCAATTCCTTATCCACTAAGTATCAGGTTCCTTCCAATGGCTCTTTGTATGCTTCTTATTGCTGCTTTATGGTCTTATCCAAATTTCCAAAGAAAATAAGACAAGGTTCAAACTGTTGTTAGATAATTCCACGTTTTTTATGTAGGCACCATGAGGACAGCTAAGAGCCTTTGAGGGATGTCTAAGCTGAAGTGAAAGAATGGGAAAACACGGGACAAAAGATTCCTTCTACTTGTGGGGTCCTACTCGCAGGAGAAGAATTCAGTTGGACAGGTTTTTCATCTGAGTCATTTAGAAGTGGCACCCAGTTTCTACCCATAATTTACTATATAAAAATAGTAGCTAGAAAACATGGAAAGTTTTATCCCAAAAGGGTTCCATGGGGCCAGAGGGATTATATTACTAATTGTTTGTGGAAAGCATTTCTGAGATGTGGCAGATAATGTCTGAAATGTTAGAGAATAAAACTCTAATGTAGGTCCTTACTCTGCAGTGCTTGCTGTTTAAATAGTCAGAAATGTAGAAGGGTAGGAGAAAGAATTGCAGTGAAACCTGAAGTAGTTGCATTGTTCCCTTCTAGCACTTAAGACTGCTTTATTAGTGCTCAGCTGCTTGCACTTAATTCCCAGTAGAATAAGACCCTCACAGGCACACACAAACTCAGATATATGCTATGTCTCAGCATAAGCTGAAGGACTCCAGTAATTCATTTTAGTTCCAAAAGATTCCACAGTGCGCTCAGTGCTCTTAAAGATGGAAGGAATTCATTGAAAGGACAAAGGATATTTTGACTGTACATTCTTACTTGTTCTCTTGGGCAATTATTCAAAGTGCCTGTCCATTTTCAATAGATTTCCAGCTGCTAAATAAATTATTACATTTAACATTGAAAATTTTTTTTGCATAACTATGCTTTTTCACAGTGCATTAGTGCGAGATAAAAATAACAGGCATTCACCACAGGCTATTCATTGGACATTGAAAAAAATCTATTTGCATAATGGATGCTGCATATCCCTATAAAGGACAAGATAAAGCTTTAAAGAAAGGTCACAAAACCTGGTCTTTTCATCACTTGTTCAAAACTAAAAATCTGACAGCAAAACCTCAACTCTCTAGATATAGCAGTATATATATGATTCTCATATTAATTTTCTTCAGACTGTGATTAGCGTTCTCATATTTAATATTGGTACACAGTTATTTTCAGTGAGATTATAGTTCTGATTCACCAAGTGCTACATTGAAGTTGTTAGCAAGCATAGGTCACTTGTATTCCTGTATTTGATCCACTGCTTGGACCAGCCGTGCTTTGCACAGGACACCTGAAAGAGTCTGCTTTGGCAGCTTCAGATTTTGTCTACATTTATATTAGTGCAGCATCTAGTTTGCCACAGCCAATGAAGCAGCCAGTGCCTCATAGCATTCCCCTGCCCTGGTTGCATTTCTGTTCCCCCATTTCGGTCAGTTGTATAAGGCAGTGCATGATCAGAGTCCTTTAATTGTAATAGATAAAATACACCAGTTTCAGGTATGCAGAGATTTGAAAGTAAAGTAATTTAATCATTTGAGTCACCATACTGTGCTCGAGCTTAAAAGTATACTTCTGCCAAGATGCCAAAAGTACTTCTCTCAAGATGCAAAATTTTTATGTCATGCTACACCTATTTTTGTTTTAACAGAAACAGGACCAAAATGCAGTGAATTAATATGGCAACACAGTAAAGCCTTCAGATTTTTTTTTTTTTTTACAGAGTCAATGCATTGTTTTACTGTAGTTGTACACAGTACAGTTGTTCATTGCACTTTATAAGAGCATCATGAGGCATAGTATGCACAGGACTATTTTTTGTCCCATGTTTTCTCATGAAGTTAAGAAATTTCCCCTCATTATTTTTAATCAATTTTTTCATTAGTATTGAATAAACTTCCCAGCTGAACAGCCCCCACTCTCTCCACCTGTCTTCATAGGAGAAGTGTTCCAGCCCTCTGATTATCTTCCGGTCTTTTCTCTGGACTCTACAGCAGGTTCATGTCCTTCTTATTTTGGGGGCCTCAGAGTAAGACACAAAAGTGCAGGTGGTGTCTCAGGATAGTGGAGTAAAGGAGGGCAATCCCCTCCCTCGCCTGGTGCCCATGCTACTTTTTATGTAGCCTAGGACACATTTGGCCTTCTGGGCTGCGAGTGCATGTTGCCAGGTCATGTTGAGCTTCTTGTTCACCAACACCTGTAAGTGTTTCTTTCTGGGGCACATCTCAATGCATTCTCTGCCCAGCCTGTACCTGAGTTTGAGATTGCCCTGTTCCAGGTGCAGGACCTTGCACTTGGCCATGTTGAACTTCATGAGGTTCACACAGGTCCACCTCTTCAGCCTGATAAGATCCCTCTGGGTATCATCCCTTCCCTCCAGTCTGTCAACCACAACACACAGATTGGCAGACTTGCTGAAGTGCATTCAATTCCATGTCACCAACAAAGGTATTAAACATCACCTGTCCCACTACTGACCCCTGAGGGGTGCCTCATCACTGGTCTCCTCTTGAACATGACATGGAGTCACTGACCACAACTCTTGGAGTGGCACCATCCAGCAAACTCCTTATCCACCAAATGGTCCATGCATCAAGGGTTCAGAAACGTAAGAGTATATTTTTTTTTCTGAAAGACATTATGTTGCCACTTGCTAGTTTTCTGACCATTTGTCTTCCAGCTTAGTTCTATTTTTCTGAAGTCTTCCTTTACCATTGCAACCAACTTGGACAGTGTGATTAAACAGAATCTGTGTAAGGCTGAACTCAGATTCCACTTTTTCTTAATTTGTCTTTTCTCTAAGTCTGTACATGGAACTATCAGAGTAGCTGCATGCTGATTATTCCTTCCTTTTTCTAGTGCAGAAGTCACATGTAGTTGTTCTATTTGCTGAAAGCATCCACATGGCCAACAGAAGTACTTAAAATGTATTTAATGAGTGGTGTAAATTCACCTCACAGTTCTTTAGTGATTTCATCTAGGCTAGGTATGTATTACCTGTCTGTTTGAAATCAGTATAGATTATTTGAAGTAGAATCATACTTATTTGGAGTAAACTTGGTCTTGGTACTTAATTTAAGTGTAAGGTTTGTCATTGGACTTTCATCTTCAAAATTGTCAGTATAGCATCTGCTTTAATTTTGGTAAGCCATATATCATTTGACCCTAGGACTGAAGTTCTGTTTGACAATAAGTAAAAGGTCATGTAAAGTTCTGATTCTCCTACTGCTTTTTTGTTCCAAGTTTCACTGGTATTGTAAAATTATATATATATCTAAAATTCTGCTCAAATTTTTATTTTTTTGATTTAACCGATCAACAATGATGAAACCATCCCTAACTTCCTCTTAGTCATCTAAAACCTGGTTGACAAGGATCAAAAAGTACCTATTAATCACCCACATCCCAAGATTCCATTTTTAGCTGGAGTATCACTTATATTTGTTAAAATCTATATCTAAATGCTTTTTTCACTTTTTTTTTTGCCTTAATGTGTGTGCTCACATATGTGTGCGTGTGTGTGTGTGTGTTTGTGTGTTTTTCTCCATTTCACTAGTTGCAACATTAACTTCTAGTCCTGTGAAATTTCCTCAGCATTTCAACAGTTAGGAAACAAACTTCATTAATAACATAGCTGTCTATCATGTCTTTCATTTATTTTTCTAATAACTCTTCAACCTGCCATTTAAAAATAAATGTTTAATTTTAGTTCGTGCAGTTTACTATCCTTTCATCTTGTTGATTTAATGGAAAGTGTTTCATGTTACGTAATATGAAAACACTCTTACTGTTTATGTTTTCCAAATATGCAGTAGAAGCATTTCTGCTGTTCAACATTTTTTTTACACTATTCTATTTTTCACATCTAGTTGTAAAGCAATACTAGTATTTGAAATATCATTGTCTCTGATTAATTTAACATTAACTTAACATTAACTTAACTGATTTCCATGGGATATATCTATTTGCCTTTTCTTTCTTCTAAGTTCTTGAACTATTTAGCCCTTCAGTTATACACCAACTGTTGCCAGCTTTTGTGGGTTTTTTTTCCCTCCATTTATTTCATGCTTTATTGTTCTGCTTTGTCTTCTTATGGAAGATGTTAAGAAATGAGTTGGGGATGCAGATAAGGAATAAGTCTGAAATTGTATAGCTGAGACAGGTTGCCATAACCATGAGTGTGAAATTCCAAAGGGGAGAGTTTTTGTTCCAAGGATATTTTTACCGGTGTACTGGATGTGGCCCAGAATTAAGCTGACTATCTTCATAAGCAGTGAAGTTGTGCTGTGTTTTGTGTTTGTGACTGAAACAGTGTGGAAAACATGCCAGTGTTTGGGCTATTGCTCAGCAATGCTTGCGCAGGATCAGGGCTGTTTCTCTTTCCCACTCTGCCCACACTCTCATACCAGCAAGTAGGCATGAACTTGGGAGACAACAGAGCTGGGACAGCTGACCCCGTTCTATATTTATAACATAATGCCCACCAATTAAACTGGGTAGAGGAAAACGGTGAGACAGGGGTTGTTTTCAAAGCTGTTTGTCAGAGACTGATGGTCTGCTTGTGGGCTTTGGTGTGTGGTTGCCTTAGCACATATTTTTTTAATCCTTACTTATTACATTTTATAATTCTCACTTTTTTTTCTTCAGTTATTACACCATCTTTATATTGACCTACTGTTTTTTTTTTTCTTTTCCTCCTATTCTGTCCCCTGTCCCACTAGGGAAGGAGGCTGGGGGAAATGAGCTAGCAGCTATGTGGGTGCTTACCTACTGGATGTGGTCAACCCACAACAGCAAGATGGAAGAAAAATACATTAAGAGCACAATCTCTGAGTAATGGGGTTTTGAGTTTTGAGGGAATGAAGTACTTTTAATGAGAAGCAAACCAGAGAAGAGGCATTTGTGCATATACAGATAAAAGGAGGAGGACAGGATGAGAAAACTGGGACTGTTTAACCTTGAGGAGGCTCAAGAGAGAGGATCTTATTGATGTGTCTAAAAGCCTGATAGGAGGAGCAAAGATGAAGCTAGACTCCTTGTGATATCCAGTGAGGAACAAGAAGAAATGGGCACGAACCGAAATATGAGAAGTTTCGTATAATTTATGAGAAAAAGAGAACGTTCCAGCTACAGACTAATGTGCTGAAGACTGATTTCTCATATCTGAGTGTAAAATGACACTACAGAAATTGATACTGTAGTATCAATTAGTAGTATCAATATACGGTTAGTTCAATACTCATAGCTCTGCTGGAAACTGGGTGTAAAACGATAGCCTTTACACAAGAGCTATTTTGTAGTAGGAGTGCTAATAGATTAGTTTCATTCACAAGTATAAAAACTAACATTTCAGGATGAATCATTGTCCTGATTCAGCCTGCTTTTTAGGTTCAACTTACTGGTTTTACTGCTGGCTTTTTCATTTGCTGACAGTTTTGTAGGTAAGAGTTTGTTTATATTCTTCTGTTGCAGGCAGTCCCTGGCTTTCAGTGAGCGGGCCTGATTAGTCTTGTCTACTGAAATTATTTGTTAATTGTTGCTATTCAGGTATGTATTTCATCAAGGAAATCCTGATTGCTTGATTAAAAAGAAGAAATAGGAGTGATCTATCTTTTTTTATATATGAGTGAAACACTACACTTTTAAAAAATATTTTAGCTTTCTCTTAAGACAGCAAATGCAACACAAAGTTTGGGGGAGGTATATGGTGCACTTATGGTTTTGGTTACTTTAACAGAAAAGTAGATGATTTTCATTTAACTTAGTGACTTCAAAAACTTGCTCACTGATTTACTATCTGAAAAAAATGTTCATGGATGTTTTGTAGCGTAGCATGGGTTTCACTCTGAGCTGAAGAGAATATGTTTTGGTGTGTAGGTGCATGAAGAGTGTGATCTCTTTGTAGCTAGTGCATGCTGCCTCACTCTGTGGATTCTCATTAGTTGAACATAAGGAGACAGTTCTGCAAGAGTGACAGTACACACAGAACTGTTGCATGAACAGGCAGTGTTTTTCGCTGTATTTCTGTACTCTCACATTGCACATGATTTTTCATCTATGAATATTTGAATTTATTTTTCACTGTAAAGCTAGCTTGGGGTGTGCTACTGCAAAATACTGAATACTGCATCTTTCTACACAAAATTGAGGGTCTCAGACTATTCCACTGAAGAAGATAATGTGGTGATTATGTTAGATATCTTCAATAACAGTTATGTTTATTTACAAAAATACATAAAACTGTATTGCCAGAAGTATAGAAGGGATTCACAAGTCTTTTTGTGCTGCTTGTTCTGGTTGTGCTGGTCTTTTGCAACATGGCTCTTCTAAAGGCCCTTCCACATTCCTCAGTGGATCTCAGCCACATTCCTGTCTACCTTGGCCTGAAGCAGGCAGATGTCTGATGCCAAATTTCAGGTACCTGCTCCAATGGAGTTACCTGACTTTCCCCAACAGTATATTGAGGCTGTGAATAGCAACATCAAGTTTGTTTTATTTGTCTTCAGCAACGACCAGAACTAGTACATACTGCTTTAAAACCCAGTCATAATGCAATGCTAGGAGCATCCTGTAAATGTTTTGCTGGGATGTCAGCAATACCAGCACACTGACACTAGGGACCACATCCCACACTAAAAGGCTTTGGTTGACAATTCGGCTGAAGTGCAATGTCAACAACTCTGGCAGGCTGCACAGAGGCATTTTGCCCGACATAGTGGCCATACAGAGTGTGTGTGCACCCTGGAGCCCGGCCGTGGCCTCAGCATAGCCCCTTCCCAAGTAAGTAAATTGGGTGTAGACCTCCCTCCCCTCCCAGATATGAGGGTTTTTCTAACTCGTCCTGAGTGATCTGGCTGTTATTGCCAGTCCTGTGCTTTTGCTTTGGGGTAACAAATAACCAGATTTGACCGCCTATTTCGCGTGTTTGTACATTTGCATAATACTGGAGTCTGACCGGTGTGAATTGAGTGCTGCTCGGGTTTCGTTCACCTCGCCGTCTGGATAAGCCCCCATGGCTCCCAGACCACCCTTTTCCAGGGTGAATAAAGACACCCGCGAGCACACCGCGCACGTTTCGGGTCCTTGCCGACAGGCTCCGGGGGAGGGGCGGGCACGGACGGGGACGGGCGCCGGGGGCGTCGGGACCCTGCCGCAGCGGCGCCGCCCGCTGCTGCCGCCGCGGCTGCGGCAGTGCCGGCGCCGCTCGCCCGCGCCCGGGAGCGGAG
>VZTJ01006418.1:34395-219913 GCA_013397795.1 Orthonyx spaldingii | reverse complement strand
TATATATAAATATATATATATTTATATATATATTTATATACAGGCAATAAATCCTGTATTTTCAGGATTTAAGAACTATTTAACAAGTGTTAAGCATGCTGTATACATTTCTCATCAATATTTTACGTATGGCAAAAGTAAAAGAAATTTGTAAATGTATTCACTAACCAGAGTGACTTTCAAGGAGGAGGGAGCAGTAATTGTTCCCTATAACACAGGTAGGGCAGAAATACAGGGTTTCTAAATGTGATTGCTGAGACATATGAGGCACATGCCCTAATTTCAGATGCTGGAAAACAGAATTTTCTCCTTTCTTCTTTTTCTCTTTTCATCAGAAGGGGCAGTGCCCCTTTCCCCATTGAGTAAGTCTTGTCAGGGGATGGCAGGAACAACAGAAACATTCCTCCTTTGAGGATTCACACTCTCCCTGGTGCCTTCATGTGGGAAAGGAGTCTCCCAGGAGCAGGCTGGACATAGAGGTAGCAGCAGAGCCTTGAATTCATCTTTCATCTATAATACTGGGATATGATCTTTTGAAGTGGCTAGCTGCTTAGGGATTTTAGGCTCACTTATATACATGCTAAATAATGTTTTCTATTTCTGGGACACTGAAGCAATGTGTCTACTATGAAGCACACTTTTGTTTAATAGTAAAGCAAAGAAGAAACTAAGTCTGCACAAGATTCAGGTAAAGTCAAACATGCTAAACAAATAATGAAGAAAATAATTAGGGCAGTGAGGGAGTAAAGAGATGAGGCAAGATGGAGAAAAACATTTCTAAAGAGTCACAGCAGCAACGATATTTAATTTTAGCTTACTTGATTAAAAGACCTAAAAATTGAGACCACAGTTTTAATGAACAAAACCCCACAAATATCTTAGCTCTTTTGCTAATCTATGCTCATAGATATAAGTGACAGAAAACATGGATCTTCATTCTCACCTGACAGTGTAATGTGCTAGAAGTATAGAAAAGGAAGGAGGAACTGAAAACTAATATTTTGTGTGGAATGTCTGTGGAGTTCCTGACCCGGGGATTTCAGGGCTTAGCACAACATTCAAGTTTGTGTTACTTTCATACAGTAAGTAAAAAAGTCTTTACAAACAGTTTTCTCCACACCTGCCACTTTGCTTTATGTTATCCTTGATAGGTGCCAGCAGAGATTACTTTGAAGTGGTCTGGGGCTTATAGCCCATGAGCCTTGTCTCTGCGGCAGCCAAGTGTGGAGAAATTTTAATCGAAATTAGAGGTCCCTTCTGTATGACTTCGCTAAATTCAGAGAGTAAAACAGGAGTGCTGCTCTCTTGGGGATGTCTACAGATTTCCATCTCTTAGGCTGCAGGTAAAAAGCAAACTTGTTTTGAGACTGTGTTTCTGATTGCCTTGCTAGGGCACACACTAGAGCAAATGCAGGTGTCAGGGGTCTCTGCAGAGGTAAAGGCTTCACTGCATATGCAGAGAGCTGAACAAGGCAGTCAAGGTACCAAGTGTGTACCCAGAGGTTATCAGAATGCCATTCTGGGTAACAAACTAAATCAGAACTTCGTTGAGGCTCATACAAGGTTGTGTATAAAAGCCAAATTATTGATCCTTGTATTTCTAGATGCAATTTCATATCCCAATACTGTTGGTGGTGTGGAATTGGTGTAGATGATATGCTTGTGTTTGTATGGTTGTCTTAGTTTTGTTTGGGGTTTTTTTGTTTTGTTTGGTTTTTTTTTGTTGTTGCTGTTGTTTTGTTGTTGTTTTTTTTTTTATGTTGTACTCTCTCTCTGCCTTCAGATTTCAACAAGTGTGCAAATTCAATTCTTATTAGGGATGCATTCTGCCTTAATTTACTCCAGGAGTGGGTTTGGTGGTGTTAGGTGTATGATTGGAATCAGTTATCATAAAAGTCTTTTCCAACCTAACAGATTCTGTGATTCCTAACTTTACAAAAGGTGTGGCTTGTTAGCCCCACCACAATTTCCATGCCTCACCTTCAGCAAAACTAACCAGAGTCCTGCTCAGATGGGATTTTGATTTATCAGAAAATGAGTGATAACAGATCTCTTATTTTCATGCTGTGATAATGGTTATAGCAGATGAGGTCCGGCTGTTTTATAGCAGGGATGGCTGTTGCAATTGCAATCTGTCTAAACAACTGGCCAGAACCACAGTTACCAGAGGAAAATTAGCTTTTAACCACAATTCAGACAGAAATAATTATCTTTCAACAGAGGAGCACCTTCTAGTGGTCCCGAGTGAACATGGCAGCTAGTTAAAGAGTTCTCTAAATAAGGAGAGCTAAATATGCTAGATAAAGAATAGCAATGCATATTTCTGTACACTATTTTTGTTATTAAATTGGTAACTCATTTAAAAATGAAGGAAAAAAACCAAGCTTGAGTAGAGAAAGCATATATTGGAAAAACTTAAAGTATTTTTCAATTCAAATATTTCCTGCTCCTCACCTCCTCCCTGCTGACCTACTGGTTTATTAGCTTTTTATACAGTTACCTTGAGATAGTACTTTTGCATGTACCACTTGTAACCTACCCACCCTTTGGCTTTCTTAGTAATGAACATTTGTCTTCATCATATGCCAGCTCCAAAGGAAATTTGCCATGGAAATATTACTCTGTTCAATTTCACTGATTATTAACACAATTTCTCCAGCCAGAGTTTTTATTACTTATTCCTAGTTACTATATTCCTAGTAAATATAGATTTTGCAATATAGTATTTGCCCTGGTTACTTTTGCAAATAACATGGTATCAAATTATTTAAAATTGAATTTTTCCTAAGTTGCTACTTAGGAAATTAACACAATTTCTCCAGCCAGAGTTTTTATTACTTATTCCTAGTTACTATATTCCTAGTAAATATAGATTTTGCAATATAGTATTTGCCCTGGTTACTTTTGCAAATAACATGGTATCAAATTATTTAAAATTGAATTTTTCCTAAGGTGCTACCAGATACAGTGGCTATGATGGTTTAGTTGAGACTTTCAATTTGTATGTAGTAGATAACCCTTTTTGGAAATGATTATATAGTGTATATAATACAAATGAATGACGTGCTATTTCTAGAAAGGCAAATTAAGATTAATAAGCAATGCTTAATATTATGTCATTGCAGGATATTTGTGCATTAGTGGAAGCTAACTATGTGAAACATTCGTACTTAGATTTTCATATTCTGCAAATATTTCATATTCTGTGAAATACTGCAAGTGCTACACAGTCACTTGTTAGAAGCACAACTGCCTAACCATAAGACTGGTCCAAGTCTGGCAGAATAATAATCAGCCCTCCTGTGTAAGATCTGTGCAGCTTGCAGCACGTACTAGTTCTGACATAGGACTGGATGAACTGATTGTATCCCCTTTTGGTGCTCAGACAAGTGTTGATCTGGATGTATATACAGGTGCAAGTTGAGAAGTGTATAGCTTATGAAACAATGGTTTTTACTGAGTCTGGAAAGGCTCAGGACTATGTGCATAGCCCTGTAAACCACTGTGGGTTAGAGAGCATCTTTTTTGTCACTGGAATGTGCTTCCTCTTGGTCCCACAAAACCAATTCTCCACTTGTGTTTTGCACTGGAAACACAGAATACTCAGTAACCCATGGGGTCCCTGTTTGTCCACTGTGAGACCGAGTCACAGTCTCCATAATAGACAGCTGAGGTGCAAATATTTGTTGAAGACAAAAAATAAACCCCATGTTTAACCTGCTTTGTTTTCTGACTCAAAATTCTTTATAAATGTTTATTTTAAAGGGCTGTGTAGTAGATACATTGTAAGCAATTCTATTTACTATTAAAAATAAGCTTGTAGATACATTGTAAGCAATTCTATTTACTATTAAAAATAAGCTTGTGAATTGGCTTCAGGAGAAAAGAACAAACTGTATAGAAAAAAACCCAGATTATTTTGACAAGTTGTTGCAGAGCATCATTAAACTGGTTTTGAAGAACAGAGATTTCAGCAATGCCCTTCAGTGTTCAGCATCAGCGTTATACAGGCTATAAATACTGCTGTGTTTCTTTTATCTGCTATGAAGTTTAGATTCCAAAGAATTCAAAGAACAAAAATGTAGTTTCTGGAGGCATGACATATATGGTGATAAAACATTTTCGCTCTAAAATTAAGAAAACAAGGAGGATCATGAAATTACTTTTGTAGGTCTCACAGTTAAAAAGATCCCAGGTTTTTAAAAAATGCTAGCAATTCTAAAAGAATAAAGAGTGCAAAAATATAATTAAATACTTACACGCCCTTTAACCAACATTTTTCTTTTCTATAGTGAGACTATTTAAAGAGACAAGTTTTTATCACATTAATTTTGTAACCTGGGATAGAGTCACATAGAATTAAAAAATCTACACCTCAGGAACAAATGCGTTAGCATTTTCTGTTGCTAATGCAGGGTTTTCAGTTACTTCCCCACTAAAAAAATGTTCTAAAACATTACAGGAAATCAATATCTATTTTTACAGGTTTCCTTTTATCTGCATCAGCACAGCTGTCTAAACCTGAAGTAATAACGTCAGTAATAGTAAAGTCTAAAATTAAAATTATATGCCAAATCTCTATAATAGAAATAGAGAGATGCAGAAAAATTCAGAATTAAGCCAGAAAACTAATTCTGGCACAGCTTTAAGTCTTCCCACATTATCTGCATTTTACAACTCTTCCAAATCAGCAACTTGAAGTATTGTTTCTAGGTAATAGTAATGACATTAATGTAAAGCAGAGATGTGGTGCCTTCAGGACTCCCCCTGCAATGTTTGATATGGCAGATGGCACTGACCATCATCACCCTGATCTTGCTTGCCTTTGGGTAATCCGTTAAGAAAATGTCAGCTCTTTCCTTGCAGCAGTAAAAGTCCATTCTCCCATTCTTGTTTTGGTACGAAAAGATGAATGTGCATTCTTTTGAACAATTATTTTCTTCTTTCAGAAATACCAAGCAATCTTTAAAGGCTATGTGGCATTTCTAAAATGGCATTTCTTTCTCTAAGGAAAGCAGAGTGCTATGCATTTCACCTATGTGCACTCATCTGCAGTGTCTAGTTCAGATCAGGCCCTTGAGACCACCAAAATCAGGTAAGACAGGCTGCACAACAAGTGGAAAGACATCTGGCTATGGACATTAGTCTTCTGGCCAGTGTTGGCTGAACTGTTGGGAAACTGGAGATCCCAAGTTCCCATTGTCTTAGCACACGATGTTCTGTGAGAGGACATCAGTTTTCTAGCTGGGTCACTAGCTGAGACCTTGACTGTTACCTTTTGTGGCATTAGGCTGCATTTTACCTTAGACTGCAAAAGCTGAGAACTGCAGTGCTCCCTGATTAAGGTTCACCTTTCCCAGCTGGAGGAAGCCCCATTTATGCTGAGTCATGTGAAGTGAAAGGGACTGAGCTGGTAAGTGCCAAGTTGGGAGAAGTCCTGAGGAGAGAACTTGGGAGGGATGTAGTCTTGATAAGTCCCTGCATGAGATCAGCACATCCCATCATCTCTTTATTACAGGCTCCAGGCAGAGCACGGGGAGACTCAGCTGCTCAGAGTCTTGGATGTTTCTCTAAAGCAGGAGCAGAGAAGCTACATTTCTTTACAGGACAAATGGTGGACTTAGCCATATCACCTGCCTGTGCTGTGGTTCCTCCAGCTATAGAATCGGTCTAGGCATATTTTTTCTTCTGCCTAAAGAGATTTGACTTCCATGTCTTGGCTCATGTGCAGCTGCTTCCCACATATGAAAGCAATGTACAATGGTGGAGTATTTTAATAGCATTGTGGTATTGCTTGTTATGGTTTTTTGCCAAGTGAGATGATTCTGAGGCATGACAAAAAAACCTTTGATATCAGAACCCATTAAGTTATGTATATTGAAGAGAAATGGAAACTTTGAGGAATATCTGAACATTTTTATTTAAAAAAAGTAAGCTCCTGTCTTAATAAAGAGACATTTCAGTAGTTTCTCTGTGAGGCTGAAGTATTATAAAGAAAAATAAAGATTATAAAGATTGCTTTCCTTAGCAACCTTGGGAAATTTGTAGCAAAATTTATCTCTTCAACTTAGAGACTTTTGGTTTAACAATTTTTACTTACAAAACAATGCTGAATTTGCAATAGTAAATGAGAAAGTTGTTTCTCTGACAACAGCTGAGCATGTACATAAAAGGTCAAATCTTTCAGGCCGTGGTCTATCTTGTGTTCACTGAATGTATTATGAAGATGTTAGAATATCTAGATAAGGCACACAAAAGCTACATAGACTTTGTAGTCAGTTTTCTAGCCTAATACATTATTACAATATACAATAATGTGTTCAAACTCATAATAGTTGGGTATTTAACTGGATACCATGTTCTCAGATTTAATCCGAAGATCTGTGAGAAATGAATATTGCAGCATACTTGTCATAGTAGAAGGTGTTTACCTTGGCTCTTGGCTGTTTAGTTTATTGTTCAGTTATTGTAGCAAAATGGAATAAACATTTAATTTTATGTCATTCTATCTGGGTAATATTATAATAAAACATTTTAGGAGCATGTATTTCAAAGCAAAAATATGACCAAGTAAATATGAACAGATGTCTTGTACCTTTTAACTCTTATTTTGCAGAAAACCTTTGACTTCAATCAGGACAACATTAGTGTTAAATCAGCCTAGTTGAACAAAAATGCTTTTTAAAAGTGTGTTTAATTGATTATATAATCATTTCTAATCAGAAAAACAAATGTCTAGAACTCTTGTAAGCTACTAGAGTATATTCACAGCTGACTATCATGAGTAACAGGAATAGCTGAGGCTAAGAGATGGAAAGATTTTTCAAGTTTTCTGTCATGAAGATGTTTTTTTAAATATTATGCAGTGCTTTTAGACTCAGCCCAGGACAAAGGCCTGTTGTGTGAGATGTTCAGCTTGGGAGAACAGACAACAGAGACACCGTGGCACAGATGTGTTTTGTAGCAATGCCCTCATCTGCTTTTTTCCTTTCTGTTCTTCATTATTCAGCGTTGTTTGAGACTAATCTTTTTAGAAGCATGAGGTTGTGTCTTTTCTTTCCCCTTTTTCTCTTACATGTGTGAGCATCTTGGGACCTCTGTTATAGATGGTTTTATTGATGGGTAATTAATGAGCTTTATAGAACTGTGTGGGCACAGACAATGGAGGCAAACAGAAATGGAGGCAAGGATTTGCATACGTAACACAGTTTATTTCATATTTTTCTGTAAGTGGAACACAAAAGGAACAATGCAGAAAAATGGATTGTATTAGCACCTCAGAGCCCAAACACTTTGTCCCTGTTCTGCAGGCAAGCTCAGAACAATGAACTGAGAAGCCTAGGATACACACCATACTCAGTCCCACAAAAGTGAATGGAGGAGTCTCCAGTTTGCTCCTCCTTGTTCCCAACTAAGTGGTTGCTGGGGACATGCTGCCTATTTCTCTTGCTCATATACTTGGCGGGGGGGACGACAGGGAGGATCAAAGGATACACAACAGAAATTGGATAAAGTCATAGAATCATTTAGTTTGGGAAAGATTTTTAAGATCATTGAGTTCAATTTTTAACCCAGCACTGCCAAGTCCACCATAAGACCATGTCCTTGAGTGCCACATCTACATGTCTTTTAAATACCTTTGGGAATGATGACTCAGCTGCTTCCCTGGGCAGCCTGTTCCAATGCTCAGCAACATTTTGATGAATAAATTTTTCCTAATAAGCAGTCTAAACCTTGCCTGGTGCAATTTGGGGCATTTCCTTTTGTCCTGTCACTTATTACCTGGGAGAAGAGGCTAACCCTGACTTTGCTACAACCTCCTGTCAGGGAATTTTAGAGAGTGATAAGGTCTTCCCTGAGCCTCCTTTTCTCCAGGATAAACACCCCCAGCTCCCTCAACTGCTCCTCATAAGACTTGAACTCCAGACCCTTCATCAATTCCATTGCCCATCTCTGGACATGCTCCGGCACCTCAATGTCCTTCTTGTAGTGAGGGGCCCAGAACTGGACACAGCACTCGAGGTGTGGCCTCGCCAGTGCTGAGTACAGGGGGACACTCCCTGCCCTGGTCCTGCTGGTCACACTATTGCTGATCCAGGCCAGGATGGCACTGGCCCTTGGCCGCCTGGGCACTGCTGGCTTTTGTTCAGCTGCTGTCAACCAGCACCCCCAGGTGCTTTTCCTATGAGCAGCTTTCCAGTCACTCTTCCTTCAGCCTGTAGCACTGTCTGGGTTGTTGTGATCCAAGTGCAGGACCAAGCACTTTGGCTTCTTGAGTCTTGTACAACTGGCCTTGACCTATTGATCCAGCCTGTCCAGATCCCTCTGCAGAGCCTTCCTGCCCTCCAGCAGATCAACACTCCCACCCAGCTTGGTGTCATCTGCAAACTCACTGAGGGTGCACTTGATCCCCTCGTCCAGATCGTCAATGAAGACATTAAGACTGGCCCCAGTACCGAGCCCTGGGGAACACCAAAGGTGCCCAGCTGCCAGCTGGATGTACCTCCATTCACTACCACTCCCTGGGTCTGGCCATCCAGACAGTTTTTTACCCAGCAAACTGGGCACCTGTTCAAGTCATGACAGCCAGTTTCTCCAGGATAATGCTATGGGAAAGAGTGTCAAAGGCTTTACAAAAGTCCATGGAGACAACATCCACAGCATCCCCCTCATTCACCAAACAGCTGACCCTGCCGTGGATGGAAACCAGGTTAGATATACGCTATTTAATTGCAATTTTTATCTTCTGAGTTGGCTGAGGTCTGGATTAACCCCTGCAAAAACAGATCCCTGCCTGTTTGCTTCCCCAGTCCTTCCCTGGTCACTGGCACAGGGCAGTAAGTGCTCCTTGATGCTCCCCCAGGCCCATGATGACAGTCGCTGGCATAGCTCCATCCTGTGTGCTCTGGACCACACAGCTCTTTGGTAGGGTGATGCTGACAGAAGAGTAAAAAGCATCTAATTTTGCATCTTTCTATTTGAATATACTGCACAGTCCAGTCACACTGAAAATATGAATGTCATCCTTGTTTAGTTAAATGTGTTTTATGTTCTAATTACCTGACCAAAATGAAAGTTCTACCTAGTCTTGTTTTGGTTTTTTTTTGTCAGACTCACATTGATTTTAAAGTAATTACTTACTGTTGCCTTAGCTTTTCTTTGTACACCTTGAAATGCAGGCAGAGAAATGCTAGACTTTGCTTGACAATCTCTGCAATATGCATTTATGCTGGTAGCAAAAGGCATTGCATATGAATTGTGGAAGGGTTTTTTGTGAAGCTCTGTAGTTATTGTATTTTTCTTTAGCTCACTGGAAGCTTTCAATCCAAATTTTAATCAAAATTTTTAATTTTATTCTTTCCAGCTCTGGGTACTTTTGAGCACAGTCTTCATTCACATATTTTGTAAAGGCAGCACTTCCAAGAGGAAACAAATCCAAATTTTTTCCAAATTCAAGAAGTGAGTTTGATAATGTTTTTTACAATTTCTTTGGAGTTGAGTGTTTCTTCTTTAACAACATATCTTTCTTAATGACAATTGCTTAATATGTAATAGTAACATTTACTTCTATGTAATAGAGATTACCCACTGCGAATAAAATTATCTGAATCAAAAACCAACTCTTTTTCTATTAAAAATCTCAAGAAATTTAGACAAGTTTCTGGTCTAAGCTACTATTGTCTCCTCTGAAAAAGCTCACGTGTTAGAAACTGAGTAAAATCTGAGAGTTCCTGCTTCCCAGGTTGTCTGTGCCTTTAAACATAGATTGAGAGATGAAAGTGGCAAGTGTTTGATTTTGGAAATAGCTTAGAGTTTACAAGCTTGGCTGCAATCTGGTGGAAGCAATGAACTCAGACCTTCACACTAATCTCTCCTTTTCTATCCCCTTCATGCTGAGATCGCCTTGTTGGTAAAAGCATTGCTTTTGTTTCTGTATCAGTCAGAGATGTACGTGTATATTATAGTAGTTAATTGCCCGTGGGTGCCCATTCATGAGTTAAAAAGCACTTGTTTTAAGCACAGAAGCCAATGCAATGTTACTAATTGTCTCATGTTTCCAATAGACAATTAAATTTTTAAAAAAGTATATTTTTCTTTTAAAGTAAGAAAAATTGAAATATCAAGAAATATCAAAGGAAGGAAGCAGTGCTTAGAATAACGTGAGTACACGTAGGCATGCAATTTTTCTGTGGGATTCTGTGAGTGTACTAGTACAACCCAACACTTGCAAAGTGTTTCAGATTATCACGACCAGGTTCTTTTCTTGTCACAGTTACAGACAAGTGGAAAAAAAAAAAAGTTGTTCTAGATTTTATACACATATATTTAGTCAATACAATTGAAACATAGAGCAAGAGAGATTCAATACCCATGTAGAATAGCATTCTTTTCTGATACATGCAAGGAGAAAATTAAATTAAAACTGTGGAAATTAAAGAATTAAGACACTGTACAAAGTATATTAAAGTCTACTTCGTCATCTGTAACTTCTGAAAGTAAAGTTGATGTGCTCACTGATACATGGGCTTTCATAATTAACAGGGTAATGTGTGGAACTTGGCAAGAAAATAAGTCAGCAGGTGGCTGATTATTGGAACATGATTATTTTGCCCATACAATGCAATGAAAGAACACACATTTAATGACTCTTGAAGGTGGATGTTCTGATGACTATTGTGATGGTTGAATGATTAAAATGCATTGTAGTCTAATTATCTTGGACTCTGCTGAAACTGTGATGCTAAGACCCCAAAGAATCAGGAGAAGAAGCACTTCTTTGTAGTGGCACCTCTTACTCTTCTTGCAGCTCTGCCACCTTCTTATTTCAGAGCTTTTTCAGTGCACGTCTCCCTGTTGAGGAGTTCAGAGTTCGTGGCAGAACATGGTCTCCCCTGAAGCAGTGAAGCAGAACACTAATAACAAACAGCTGTAGTTGCCTGGGGTTTGGGGGAACCCCTGCTGCCTGGGACAAGACTTAGCAAAGCTCTCTAATCCATGCTTGTTTATTTCATGAGCAGATTCACTGTGGCTCTGACTATCCTCAGGGACTTGATCTTACTATTTATTTTTTGTTTGTTTGTTTTTGGAAATGTGCTGCACTTTCCTGGGTTAATGAGTTCCACCGCCAGTGGAACTCTAGTGCAAGCAGCATTAAAATGAAGTACTTGTAGAAAGCCTCTCTGCAAATGCTCAAGCAGTTCAGCTGTAAGCATTATGACAGTTATTAATTGCACAATCACAATCACAGCAGCACTTAGAAACAGATGAAGAAATAATTAACAGAACTATAAGGAGGCTCCTCAACACTGTCTGCTCTTAATCTTACTGTATTTTTCTCACCCAGAATTAAAGAAGCTACTTAGAACTTTTCATCATTTTTTATTCCATGTTGCATGTATATACAGATAGAAGTATTATTTCACAGTAAATTAAGGTATGACAACAATATTTAAAATACCAATTCTGTAAAGCTAGAAGCACTAGTGTTTCTTTTCATGTTGTTTTACTCTGCATTTCTGTGTATTCTTGCTTATTCAAGAGATATCTGTACAATACAGGAGAACAAATATTAAATGGGTCTGATGACACAAAGCCAAGTGAGCAGTTGGAGATGCAAGTCTTTGTAGACTGGTGTTTAAGTCTTTGATCTCAGGGACAGAGTGATGTCCCTTATCCTTCCTGTTAGACAACAGCAGTACTGGCATTTGCAATGACATTTTATACTTTTAATTCTTTGATAGAATGTCTTATTTGCTATTGTAAAAATGATTGGGTCAAGGCAACTGTTGATGCTGCAGATGATCTCTGTGACTTTGTAAATGGCACTTAATGTGCTTATGTTCCCACAGGGTGGTTGACAATTAATTCTGTAAATTAGTATTACCATCATCATAACATGGTAAGGTATGAAAGAAACAGCAAACACAATCATAGCAGCTGAAATCAGTAACAGAGGCCTGACAAGTCTGTTCCTTCTTTGCTGACGTTTACTGAGTTGTAGTAGTGCTTTGAGAGTCAACATATAGCATGTAAAGATGACTGTGGCTGGAATGAGGAATCTCAATACAATTTTGGAGAGCGTGAATGGCACTGCAAATTGCAATGGCTCTTCAGTGCTATCCAGGTAATCTATGATGTCATACTGTCTTCTAGCTGCAACTGTGTAGTAAATCTCAGGCGTCGATGCAATCACTATGAAGATCCATACTCCGACGGTACAAAACACAGCCTTCTCTTTGTCCCACCACGTTAATGAAGTGATGGGATGTACAGCACCTATGTATCTGTCAAAACTGATGAGTGTCAGGAAATACACACTTCCATAGATATTAATACTAAAAAATAGTCCTATGATCTGATAAAATGCTTGACTAAAATAGACAGCTAACTTCTGGATATTGTGATATACTGAAAAAGGTGCCATGAGAGTCCAAGTAAAGTCACATAGTGCCAAGTTAAAGAGAAATATGGTATTGGTAGTCCATGTCTTCATGCAGTAAACATAATGTCGTAGTGCAAGTATATTGCCTAGAAATCCTATTAATAGAGTGAAAAGGCAAACCAGAATCAGCAAATAACAGTACCAGTCCAGCTTAGGATTTCTCTTGCAAATGAAAATAATGCATGTACCATTCATCATCTGTCCATGGAATATACCTGAAGGGAAAAGAGAGCAACAGCCTTTAAAATAAAAATTGAGTTGGATACGTTGAATTTAAAATAAAAAAATTATAAGTTAAATTCAGTGAGTTTGAACTGGCAAAAGAATCCGGAACATAGAATAATGTACAAACTCTCTCCTCTATGTGAAAAAAATGTAAAGTCCATGAAGGTAACACAACTTACTCTACAACACCCACACAAGCAGATCTTCATGAACTTATATGCAAAGCTTTATATACTTTCCTCTCTGCTATTTACTGTAGTGTATGATGGACGAGAGAATAAAAGCATGCACTCTCAAGTGAGAACAGTGTCCCTTGGCCACTAATGTGTCTGTATCTATCTTTGGAAAAAGCAGAGGAGGTGACAGAAGGACAGTAATTGCCCATGCTCATTTCATCATTGCTTTGATTGCCTAGACTATCCATACGGGGCCTAGGGGCAAGTTTAATGTGGGCAGCTGTGCAGTGAGCTGTGACTGGCATCAAGAAAACAGCATCAAAACAAATCAGGATGAAATTCTACATGTAGTGAAGGACACAGAAACTTTTCCATCTAATGTGCTAGACAAAATGCTTTTTTTGTACTTTTTTTTAAATTTTCTTCTGTAAATATTTGTCCCAGGATTAAAAGATTGTACTTTTGGTAGGATTAGAGAATATTCTCTTTGTCTAACTCTTTATGGCCTACTTTGTATCCATTCCCATTATGGAATATGTGGACTACAGTTCTGTAGTATATTTTTCAAAGCAAGTTTTTAATGCTTGTAAAGTTTTATGCTTAATTCCAGTGATTTTTTTACTCCTAACAAAACCAAAGGCTGGAATATTCTGTCAGAATGAGCTGTTACCAATTGCAGTTTGGTATGTTTCTAGAAAATTTCCAAACGATGCAGTAGATGCCACACTGTGAGGTCTGTGCAGGTAGAAGCTTTCTATGAGGATCATCCAAATAGCGATTTATAGATCAGAGTCCAATACAGTGCTTGCTAGGATGACAGAATGAAATTTTCATCAGTACAGGCCACATTTTGAATAGAAGAAAGGACTTTTTCAGAATGTTATTGATTCATTGAAAAATTTGAAATATCTTCACCAATTAAGTTGGTAATAGTTGGTTTTTTCTAATGTAATATTTTGCTTTCTTGTCAAGCTTAATATATTAAGACTTTTCCAAAGGTATGTTCACATATGTGGGTCAAAATATAAAAAACAGGAGCTGCAGTGAAGACCTCCTAAACAAAGACTGCATTATTGTGCTTTGCAAATTTATAGTCCACTCAGTCACCTGACAAAAAGCTGGTTTGGACTGTACTCAACAAAATTCAGAAGGAAAGTGGTTTCTCTAGAAGCTCAGCAACAAAAGCAGTCAAATTACTTTCCAGGAAATGAATGTAGATATAAAACCATCTGTTCTTCTCACAGCGTATTTCACGGGTGGGGAATGTTTGCTCTATAAATGTATTTTTTAGAGTATTGAAGCACTGGACTTTAACCTACGGTAGCTATACTTTCCCTTCTCCTTAGCCTTTGTGAATATAAAAAATTGCACAAAGTGTGTAATTGTTTTCTTCTGCTGAACTTTATAAGACATCCCCATAAATTCTTTAAAATGTGAAACATAGTTAAGTAACATTTTCTCATGATATGTTCAATTAAAAGTGGTTTGAATATGTATAGGAAATTTATATTTTCCTAAACTCCTCTTGGCTAGAGTTCATGTGTTCTTGGAATTAAATGGCATTTCCTACCTCCCTTCCTTTTCAATACTTACAAATGAAGGCACCAGACACTTGACTCCAGGTTGTGTTGGCAGTATAAATAAGTCCTAAACTGGCTACAAACAGTATGGCCATAGCTGCATGAGGGAACTGTAATGCCAGGTTCCTGATCTCATTAAACTTCTGGACAAGGGCTATAGGTGGGTCTAAATGGAGGGAGGCAAACAACTGTGCCACATGCTCTGCTCTGCTCTGCTCTGCTCTAAGTTGGCTGGGTAAAGTCTGGATGTGTAGCCTCATAGCTGTTAGGGCAGTCACAGACCTGAACAAAATAAAATCCCCTATATTCCCTTCATCACCTTCAGTTTACTGCGCTGCACTCAGGGCTGAGCTGTATGAAGCTAGGTATGTAGCTGGAGGGGATGGAGCTGCCCAGTCATGTAAGATGCATTTGGAGCTCAGAGAGTCATTAGAAAATATGTCTGTTTGTGTAGCATTTCCCACATGTCTACCTTGGGATTCCTATTTGAATTTTATAAAATATTTTTGCTGTCTCCTATTAATTCTTTGTATTGTAGTAGAGCTTAGAGACCATAAATAAGACTACATTCTTGAAACAGTTTGCTTTGCAATTAAAGTGAGTGACTTACAGGATGGACACAGGGGAACGGGTGCAGAGATAAAAAGAACCTTTCCTGAGGAAACTTAATAAGCAAGAGGAGAACACAAAGGATTTGACCCTCAGCTTGGTGCTATACCAGGATCTCCTGACCTTCCATCAGAAAAATTTAAAGCCTTATACAATCAAGGATGCAGTCCGACTGCATGCAGGAAGACAGGTAGCATCCCCTGCTCTATACCGAGGCCACTAGAGCTACCCTGATGTCCAGAAAATATGTGCTGTAAAAATTTTCAGAGGTGACATTTTTTATATCAGACAATAGCAAGTTTTCTGTGTACTGTCTTAGCACCAACAGAATAACTCAAGCTACAGGATATGTCTAGGTTGTCTTCACAGTTTAAATCCAAAATTTTGTATCTGTATTTTAAAAAATCTGTCTTCTTCTGAACATTACAGTATTCACTGCTGAGTCCATGTGTTCTTAAGCAAAGCCAGACAACACACATACTCATATCATAGTGGGATGGAATGAGCAACAGCACCATGGCATTGTATTGTGCATATGTTGTTAGTACTGACTAAAATCAGACTTGTCAAACTTTGATGAAAGTAGAATTGGTTTTCAAGGTTAAAAAACACGCCCCATTTATTGAGGTTAAGTTTTCAGTTGAACAATTTCAGCCATTGATGGAGATGACCTTGAACACTAAGTGGACGGAAAGAGCGATTCCTTGATGGGGCATCTAGAATTAAAGGAATACATCTGATTCAGTGAAGAGCTTGGTATTAGAATATTACAAATATGCCCAGGAAAGGATTGAAGTTTATGGTTTCCATCACTCATAATTAAGACAAGAAAGCATGCTAAATGTGTGGGTAAGAATTTAATGTTTCTCTTGTTTCTGTTTCTGCAGTTTAATGAATGCAACCATCTTATGGGCTTTGGATCTAAAGATACTAGAAAAGCTTTACTTTTTTAAAAAGTGACCTGTTTGACTCAATTTTTTTGTGTCTGCTGATTGAATTGTCTCTTCTCTTGGACTGGAAAAAAAATAGTGGTTGGTTACTGCCTGGTTTGTTGCAGGAACCTAAATTCTGAAATCTTTACTACCCTGTGTTTCCCTAGTACCATTGATGTGTTCTCCAAAGCCTTGGAGCAGATTAAAAGATCTGTTTTCAGTAAAAAATTACATTTTGAGGAAACTTCTGATTGAGCTTGGAAACATTATGATAAGAGAACCTTGACTTTTGTATGTAGTTAATTCACAGTTTATCACTGGCAGTTGTTCATATGGCATTTAACTTGTATTTGCAAAGGTCCATTAGGTTTAGCACATTTATTTGGGGTTTTTGAAGTATATAATTCTGTATGTGTAAATATATCCTAGGAATCATGTTCTTCTTTGTTGTACCTGTTGGGGTGTATTTTACATTTTTAACAAGGTCATAATCAGCAACTAATATTTCCTGAAGTAAGAAAAAAAATAATAAAAAAAAGAAAGTTAAGATGAATTTAAAAGCTTATTTTGTGTAATATTATTCCTTATGTACTCTCTTTGCCCCTTGCTACTTTTTGTTTGCTGTTCTTTATAGTAAAAGCCCCAATTTTATATGAGTTGTTTTATTTTTCTGGAATTACTCTGAGAAATTTTTTTTGGCTGTTGCAATTTTATTTTAATCTAGTACAAGTCTATTCCAGTTACCAGATAGGTTTTCCAAATTTCTGACGATTCACACCCCATAATATTTCTGTTGTGTGTGCCTTCAAAGTGTAACCTTTTAGCTCATTCAATAAAAAAAGCATTATACAGAGTCCTAGGTTTTGTTATAAAAATAACAAGCATTATTTTCAATTTTTGCTTTAACAACTTACCTGTTAGGTAATCATCTGATGCAACCCATTTTTATTTCAACTGAATTGATATGAAAGGACATATAAAGCAATATGAGCATTAGGTAGATCATTTAATATATTTTAGTTTGACTGCCTTTAGCATGTTATACATACCAGTACAGTGGGAACAATAAGTAACACTTGTAACATTTGTATGCAGTTAGGTAAGATTGTGGTAATATCCAAGTCCTTTCTTCTTTATATATCATTATTGAGATTAAAGTACTATTTCTTTCATTAAAAAAATTATGTTGATGAACGCTGCTTGAGAGTTAATGAAGTCCTATATGGGAAACATAAGCTACAGTAGAAGGAAAGTTGAAGTGGAAGAATTTGCCTACTGAAGACAGTATTTATGAAAAAGTTCTTTTAAGAATATGACATTTATACATATTTGTAGGTATTAATCAGTGTGTAATAATTAAATAGGAAAAGACATTGCTTTGAAGAGTACAAGTGCAATGAATATTAATTAAATCTTTCTCTTACCTGGTTTAGAAAGGTTGGAGTTATCTGTTTTACAGAAGTCTAGATTCCAGGCTGTGCTTTTTCTCTCCATTAATCTGGACCTCCTGAAATCACAACTCTATTTTGCAAGTACTGTTTGTAATCCAAGGTATCAGTAGTATTCCATATGCAATGGCAGCTGTTCAGAGAGCAGGTATCAAACTGCAAGGGAAATATCCTTTATCCTTAAGCCCCTCCTCTCAGTAAGTCAGGATAATATGCTATTGCCATAGCAGCCTCTGCTTGCTCTTTAGGGAAGAACAGACTTATTGGACATCCTCAGTCTGGGTAGGCCTGGGGCTGTCATTTTTTCCAGCTGTGAAAGAGTAGAAGAGTCCAGGGGCTTGGGGCATGTGTATGTGTGTTTGCACTTTCCCTTTCTTCACCTTTCTTCATTTCCAGAATCCTTGTTGCTGCCCTACTAGTGGACTGGTCTGTGGACCTATGTTGCTCTTGTCCCATCACAGAGCTTCATTCTATACCTACCTGTCACGTCTCCTGCCTCATGGTTTCCACATCATTCCAAAGTCTCAGCTTTGTCAAAGAACTCTCATCCTCCAACTGCTTAATCCAAAACTCATATCCTACGTCTTCAGCCCATAGTCCATGTCTTCTCCAGGTCCTCAAGTCTTTCTCCCTCAAAGCTGCATCTCCATCTTCAGCAGCACACACCAGTCCTGGGATCTTCCTGTCTGATTGCCTGAATGAACACTTCAAATCTTTTATTAATTTCTCCCACTTTACAGCTTCCCCCTGTGTCCAGCCCTAATCAATGCTAGATGTGGACTTGGCAGTTCAACAAGCAGCTCACAGAAATTGCCTTCATCCCAGACCATTTCACATGTCAGTCTGCTATATCACTTCTCCTGATACTTGCAGTCCAGCTCCTCATATTACTTCTGTTTTCCCTGTTTTGACATCTTCTAGCACCAGACTGCACTATCTCCTTGTTAGATGCTGTCCTTTACCTTGCTGCTTGAATTAGCCATTGTCTTCCTTTACCCCCTCTTGGCTTCTGCTGTGGCACTCTCAGCCTTGTAAAAGCAAATTCCCATCTCTTGTGCTGGTGAGGTTTTCAAAATTCTAAACAATTCTATAAAGGTAAGAGATGACAGAGAAGAAAAGCTAGCTCAGGAAAAATATGTTCGCAGCAAAAGCATAATAAAAGTTTCACCTAACACCAATGGTGAGCATAAGCAGAACTTCTTTTTAAGTGACAAGACACACCACTCTTCTTTGAAAGAAGGTATTCTCTGCAGAATGAAGTATAATAACACATCTTATAATGAAAGTGATTAGGTCTAAGAAAAACATACAGTACAAGATTCTACACAGACTCATAATTTGATTTCCAAATTAAATTAGGGAAGCAAATACTATTTATCAGTGGACATACCTCAAATATTTCACACAAGAAAAACTGTCTTAGACATGGAAAAGGAAAATTATGTATGAATCAGTAACATTTTTTATCATTTGAAATACATTTTAATGGCTTGTGGTCTTTCTCATAATCTCTTAAAAATACTATTAATAAGTTATTATTGCATTCTCTTTTTTTCCCCCTTTGAATTCCAACTAAGTTGTAATGTTGTAGGAATAATACCTGTTTGTGCTGAACTACAGAAGGGTAGTTTGTCTGCATGATGCTAAATCTGCCCTCCTCACACACAGTGGAATAACTGGATACAGGAAGAAACACAGTTTAGAAGTTTACTTTGGTTTTATTATGATGTAAACATGTATTGAATGACTAACTAAAATAAGCCTTAATTTTTGTACCACAGGTCAGTTGCTGCGTCTGAAAATGTTTCGAGAGGACCATGGGTCTTGGATGACGATGTTCTTCAGTACTATCCTCTTCCTCTTCATATTTTCTCACATTTATAACCTGTTCCTTATTATGGCAGGAAATATGAGGTAGGTTCCAGAGTTTATTTTTTGTCTTTTTTTGCTCTACAATTTACTTTACTGTAAACTATTTTATTCCTCTGCTTTCTGAAGTTAGGTAGAATAGTAATTTAGTTGGTTAATTAGCCAAGAGGATTAAAAGTATTAGTTATAAAAAATGGAGTCCTAGACTAATGTTAGCAACTATGAATTTACAGTACTAATGAACATTATATGTTGGGTTTTTTTAAATTTAAAATTATAGCCAAACAAATTTGATTTGGAGTTAGAGCTGAGTAGTTTACATGATTAAATATTACTATTGTGCCTGGGGAAGAACTTCAGGGTTAAAGATAAAAGAAATTGAAACATCTAAATTTGAGGAAGCTCATAGACATTAAATGAGTAGTACAATTCTGTTTTGGTTATGTACAATAATATTTGCTGATTCAGTTTGTTTAGAGTATTCTTAATGCTTTTTTCCTGTAAGGTGCTCTGACAGACCAAAATTGTGTTTGGCTGAGGGATGAACAGCTATCTATTATATATGGATTTATTTTAAATGGACCTTTTGATATTAATTTTCTGTCTTAAGACCTTCTTTCTGCTATTATCTCAAAATTAACACAACTTTCATGTGTTGATTTTCCTGAGAAAACCTACATTATTTGTCATCTAATATATGCAAAATGAGTTCATTGCACAAAAACCACAGTAATGTTGTTTATGAAAGGCAAGATAGCATCTGAAGACTTCCCAGCAAGGAATAAGAAGTCCAAAGCATGTAGGAGTTGAAGAACAATGCAAATAATTAAATTACTTGTTCCTACCAGAATATCAGAGCCATACCAACAGAGTCCAATGATAAATTATTTAATGGGCTGTGGCGTGGTGTGTTACAGATCTTAAACAAGTCAACAAAAATGTGCAGTGTTTAAAGTCCTGTAAACAATGTGACATAAAGCAAAAGGTGAGTAGGAGGCAGACTGACTGTCACTGAATGAACATAAGCACAGACCAGCCGGGATAATCATGAGATTGGGACATGAAGACTAAGTGTATTGATTTGAGCCAGGCAGGTAAAGCAGCAGACTCATCGACTGTTTTATGAAACAATCACAGTAATGACGTAGTAAATATGAATAGGTGCTCAATAACAGGTGGGATAATTAGGATGAGGAAGGTGGGAGCATTACAGGTTTCTGGCTTCCCTATTTATATAGTCATGCTATTATTGGTATTATGTTAAGATTTATATTTGGTATTTCTAATGTTCCATAAACTGAAACCAGCTAGCTGTTAGACAAAGCATTAAGAATTTTGAAAGCCTGACTCCTGTCTGAAAGTCAGATTTCATTTGTCCTTGTCCACATTCCTGCTTCCTGTATCTGTTACAAGCTTCCATTAGCTGCACTGAAGGGATTGTGTGGCCATCAGCATCCACACCCATGGAAATAGGCACATGCTAGTACTAAAATAGCTGTGTCAGAAAATGTGCCCTCTTGCTTTCTGTGGGGTGAAGCCTCTCCTTTCCTGGAGCTTATGCCCCAGCTCAGGATTTGTTGTGATTCTTTTGGGAAGCTGACCATAATGTTCTCAAGGAATTGCACTGCATTTTTCAAAGTGGGCTGAGGGCTCGTTATGGACACGTTGGCTCTCCATTCCAGCAAAAAAAGGATATGGAACAAACAGCTTCACTCTCAAACAACAGAACTTTAATTATCAGTAAAACAGAGCCCTTGGATCAGTCCTCTCAAAGTTGAGGTAGAACAATGTGTAGTACTTTTCAAAAAAAAAGAGGGTTTCTACAACATACATTATCAAAGTCAACTGCTCCATGTTGCCTTAATAAAATGTTTCAAGGAGTGCATTATTTTTTCCTGAACAAATGTAATCCTTATGAAAGCTATTTGCTTCATGGTTTGTACTTCTGTGCAAAAGAACAGCTCTGTCTATATCTTTTGCCGCAGCACCTTACTGAAATGGCTGTCACCAGAGAGACTGGTTTCCAGAGTGAAGGTCAGAGTTTGCCTGCATGAAGGTTATGGCATTTGTGGAGAGAAACTGACCTTTGTGCCTGTGGGCTCCTAGGAAACACAGGCATCCCAGATTACACCTCTTTAAATACGAGAGCTATGAAAGCCTTCCTTACTACAAGACTAAGTGAAAAGCATTCTTTATTCTTCTTTTTTGTGTTTTCTCCTTGCAATATCTCTGGTTTACCTTTCCCTGGGTGCTGGCAGGAGAGGGATTCTAACAAGTTTCTTTTTGTCAGATGTTTGGTCTCATCAATGAAAATCTGGCACACAAGTAGGAAAGTCATACATCGTGCATTATGCCAGCATGGATGATTACAGCAAAAGCTATATCCTTTTGAGGACTTGAGAAACCTGTGATTTAAAACTCTGTCATATAACCGTGTCTAAAATGTTCTATTTTACAATTGCCAAAATTTGGGGTTTTTTAAAATGTATTTTTTAAAGACACTTCACATGTGTCTTAGTGCAGCAAACCTAAAAAGTGTGAATATATTCCTTAAAAAAGTGTAGAAGTAGGGACTGTAGTTTGCAGGGAAGAGCACAAGCTGAATATTGTGTTCAGTTTTGGGCCCCTCACTACAAGAAAGACATTGAGGTGCTGGAGCACGGCCAGAGAAGGGCAACAGAGCTGGTGAAGGGTTTAGAGAGTGAGTCATACGAGGAATGGCTGAGGGAGCTGGGGTTGTTTAGCCTGGAAAAAAGGAGGCTCAGGGGAGACTTTGTCACTATCTAGGAGGCTGTAGCAAGGTGAAGGTCCATCTCTTCTCCCAGGCATCTAGTGACAGGATGAGAGGGAATGGCCTCAAATTGTGCCAGAGTGGTGTCTATTGGATATTAGGAAAAAGTACTTCGTGGAAGGGGTTGTTGAACATTGAAACAGACTGCCCAGAGAAGTGGTGGAATCACTGTCTCTGGAAGTGTTCAAAAGACATGTGACTCTTGGGAATATGGTTTAGTGGTAAATACACTGGTTCTAAGTTAAGAGTTGGATTTGATGATCTTGGAGGTCTTTTCTAGCATTAATGACTCTACAATTCTATGAGGAAGTTGCTGGTATTTGAATATATATTATACAGCTGTCTGCTGGGTGAAAGCATGACTATTTGAAATGAAAATTTTGTGACAGATTGGAATGTATCTTTTTTAATTGAAAGTCCCTTTCTTTATTTTTTGCAGTGATGTTTCCTTTTAGGTACTTCACAGTGTAGGGCACTGATCCACTGTACATTGGGTGACTGTTCTTGTAGTCAGAGCTGAATACTTAGTGACTGTATCTGTTATCAAAGTACCATTGAATAACTTTTTAATAAGTGAGGGACGTGGGTGTTTATTTGTTATCATAGGCCATTTAGATTCTTGAAATTAAGCAGTGATTTTGAGCTGTGTAACAGATAAGCAACATGGCTTATTTATTAAAGGCCGTATTTGAAACATAAATGAAAGGCGGAAAGTTTTATTTTTCTGTATCAAAAAGTGTCTTGCTGCAAGGCCACGTGGTGGCAGCAAAGGGCACAGTTTAAGAAGCTAAATCCCGTGGAAGTATACGGGGATCCTCACTATCAAACTCTTTTTTCTGTATTTTTCAGTGCCACAAGCAAATTCAGAGCCCTGTATTTATTGTCTCTTTCTTTAATGGAATTCTGGGTCTGGAACTGTCCAGGGAATGTCCCGTATTTTTGTCATTTATAAGTGACTTTTTTACACTTGACATACTGAGGTATTCTAAGTCTGTACCTACACGTATTGAAGTTTTCCCAAGAGAAAGTAGAGCATACATCACCTAAAGGAAATCCATTTTCTCCTTTGGGAGCCTTCATCAGTGAATAATGCTTTGATATTTAACATTACAACACAGTGATGTATTTTTCATATGACATCCGAAAATCAAAGTTGTGATTGTCTCACAAATGTCTGCTGTCTTGTCTTAGATGAAGAGATTTTCAATTGTCCAAAGGATGTTCAGGTGCCTAATTATCCAACACTGTAAGGTGTCATTGAAATAACAAACACAAAACCATTTTCTCTTCAGCTGCAAATTGTCACATTACTGTAGCAATAATACAAATTGTTGGGATTTTCTTCCTTGAGTGTTGCATGTGTCAGGAGAGGGTTTGGTGTGAATTTATTGCCTGTGCTGTCAAAAGGTTTTGGTTATTCTTCTTAAGCACCAGGAGAGAGTACATATTTTTTGTAGTAGTAGTTTTATCTTCTCTTACTGTTCATTTTTTTTGCAGAAAAATGTGAAATTTCAATACAGTTTACATTACTTGCAGAAATTCCTTAGGAATAAAAATAGTACTTTAATTAATTTTTGTTAAGGTTCAAGTGATTTAGTGAATTGGGACCCAATTTCAATCTGCAGCTGGCAAATGCATGTAGAGGGTTTGCATTTTGTTTAACAAGCTGAAAAAAGGAAGCAGCTGTTTATATATTTAAAAGCCACAATAATAGCTTTCTATTAAATACTTTACCCTTATCCAAATTAGTTACTGCTCCTTTTCCATTTTCCCCAAGATACTGGTTATTGTGTCCCTCATGTAAATATTATGTGTGTTTACTCAAAGATTTAAGCTACATGTTGTTCAGGATTTTGTGCTTTAGTTTGTTTGATTGCTCATTACAGTTAAGGATTAGTCATCATTAGCATAATTTTAGAGCAAGATTTAGGGTCAACAAAGACTTTGTTTTCCTAACCACGGTTACTATTCTGCAGAACTGTGAGGCCCATAGTGGATCTATATTAGGCCTCCAGGATACTTCATAGCTATTTCTACCTAGCCATATGTTTTGTGAGCTTTATGTTGATGTATCCTTTGTGTATATTTGGTGTAGTTGTGTATTTATACCATAGTCATGCTTAATATTTGGCAAAGATTATAGTGTTATACTGCAAGCTTCAGAAAGTTCAAGCTTTTGTGAACTGCGGAAAGTAACGTTTTCAAATCCATAAGCCCTCTATTCTGTTCTCAAGAGATTAATCCTTTGGGGCCATCATCAGTCTTTTTCAAACTGTATGTGGAAAACAGGAACTCCCTTAGAATATTTATAGCTTCTAAACAGCATAGACTGTGACAGGTTTACATTATGTAAAAGTAGATAGAGGCAGAAAGTTTAATAGGGTTATACAAATTATGGGTGTAAAATATTGCTCTAAGAATGCAGTCTGTAAGAGGTTTTCAAGTTAGCCGTTTTATTGCAGGTTGTCCTCCCACCTGGGATCCCAAGGCACAGCTGTCTAGTGAGATCACAGCAGCAATAGAAACCATATTTTCCAAGTCACTCTGATTGGAAAGTGACTTGAGCCAGGATTGGTACTTGAAAATCAAAGTAATTGAAAATTCCAAGCTAGTTCATGGTGCTTCAACCTTTATAGCTAAACTTACTCTCACCTGGTCAAAAAGTACCTCTTCATGTGCTAAATCTGCCATATTGCTTCTGACTTCTGTGAGGCAGACTTTATCAGCTTTTCCTTTTTCTAAGCCAGGAAATGGCAAAGAGTAGAAAATGCTTAAAATAGGTGTAATTATAAGATGATGATTCTGAAAACACAAACCTTTTAACGACCAAGAAACTCATATCCCAAACCACACTCTCTGCAGAGAAAGGGCAAAGGAGTTTTTGCACATCACAAGAGAGTTGGCATGGAATCATCACAGATCCCAGGGAGGATGAATGTAGACTGGATGCCAAAGAGCTCTTTTATCCATAAAGCTGTCCCAGGAGCACCTTCTGGTTGTTGGGATCAAAGGCTGCCAAAACTTCTGTGGCACACTTGGCTCTCTGTTATTCCAAAATAACCTTAATACAGGTCGTTCAGGGTGAGAGCAATGTTAACCACTTTGATAGAATGACTGAAATGAATAGGAATTTGTAGAGAACACAACACAGTGAGGAAAAAAAAGTCAAAGCCAAATTATTTTCCTGTAAACTCTTTTAGATAGCTTCAAGTGACACGTATCAGTTCTGGAAGGAGTTCTTTGTCAAGATACAGGCAGAAGACACAGCTCAGGTGTTAGGTACTTGTCATGTGGGCTGACTGAATTGGTTTCAGGTACTTGTGTTTAGGTAAGAATTGTAATTGTAGCACCGTCCTAAACCCCCCTTCCTCTAAGAGCTTTCTTCCTATTGCCAAAATCAATGACTTTGGTTTCAAGAAGGTTGTCACTGATAAGAGATGCCAGAGGGAAGAACTGTAAGTGCTGAGTACAGCCAGGCCTGTTAGTTATGAACCTCAAGTACAAAGGATGCCGCAGGCTGCGATGGGAGAAGCATGGGAGAGACAAAGGCATGTCCAGCAATAGAGGGGTCTTGCTCAAGCCCAAGACAGAGGGACAAGTGGCCCTGTGTCTGTGTCCTAGCTGTCCTGTACTGTTGTCATGGTGAGACTAACGTGCCAGTGAGAATGTCTTAGGGCTTTATAGACTGATTCCCCTTTCCTCCTTGCAAATAAATATCCTTTCCAGTGCTAGGAATAAATGACTAGGTAAATTGATCACAGCACAATGTTGTTAAACCTTATGCAAAAGTTAATTGATGACACTATTACGTATTTTGTATTTGCTTTTTATTCTTTTTTTTAAAAAAATTGTGCTTGTTTAAAGTGAAAAAATCTACAACGTAAAATATTCAAAAGGTCAATTGATGTTTGTATTAATATGAAATTTTATATGTAAGACTTCATGAAGGAACGAGCTCATTTTCTGATGTTGTTATTAAGTTGGCCATTTTTAAAGTGTTTCTATTCACATCACAGAGAGAACAATAAGGCAGATTTTCTCTGCTTTTTGTGTGGACAATCACTGACATAACTTTTCCTTAAGGCACAGGTAATGGCTACAACATTACTTTTCTTATTATGTACCCCTCTCTATTGAATTGACACGTAGACATTGAAAGTGTTTTCCCTTAATCACACTATGACACTGTTGCTGTGACATTGTCCAGTAGGATTATGTGAAAATGCTCTGCTCCATCAGCTCTCTTGCCATAGCAGGAACTAAGGCATTGCTGCTGCGTTTGTTTCTGGGTTTTTTTGCCCATGACACACAATGAGTTAAGTCACCTGAAGACTGAAAAACACTTTTCCCTAACCCAGATTATTGAGTTCCAAAGAGAAAAACAATCTGGAGAATAAGTTAGTGGGTTACCCTGTGTTTGCAGCTCATGAGTTGAGGCCATGTGTCTGTGGGTAGCATGTCTGTGTAGAAGGCTGGAGTCCAAAGACACCTCCTGAGGCCTGTTAGGATATCATCCTTTCGGAATGGTCTGAGTAAAGCATAGTGTCTTCTTGTATAGGATATCATGTCTTTAGGCCATCTCACCTGGAGCTAGAAAATCTGTAAAGCTGTAATCTGCACATCTAAGAGGTTTTTCCTTTGCCAGGGAAACCTAAAATTGAGGTTTATCTTCTGCGAGGAACTACTGCCAATTTCCATTAACTGAGGAGCTGGTCCATTACTGTCTTGTTTGCTTTTAGCTTATAGGAGGACATTGAGATAAACACTGTTTTAAAAATAGAAATTTAATAATGAAAATTTCCATAAAAATATATTTTTTTTTAAGAAGAAAAGGATTCTTGACACTTTTCATCCTTCTTCGTTTTGGCTGAGAACCCTGAAGATACCAAGTACCTGGAATAGAAAAATCCGTAGCCCAGCTGCCACCCTAGTGAGACATTTGCTTGCTCTAGGTACTGTTGCTGTATTCTCTTTTTTATCATCAGAACAGAACTGGGAGAAGAGAGCCCACCTGTCCCCAGTATGCCTGCCAGCAACGAGGTAGGTGGTAGCAGCAGATGGGGAGGCAACCTGTTTCCCAGCCCTGTTAGGCTGCTGGAGGGGAGGGTGCAGTTGTGATGGAGGCTGTTGAATATGAAAGCTGTGGCAGGGAAGTGAAAGAATTGGAAAGTGCAGAAAGAAATTTTGCAGGCGTTTGGTCTCCCCTGGCAGCAGCAGCAGCAGCTGATGCCATTGAGGCAAATTTGGCCCAGGTCATGCTTTCAGCTCTCACGGGGTAACACAGGATGAGGATCTCTTGTGGTGCCCTTCTGATGGTCCTGGGTACATCAACCACCTTGTATTTGATGAAGGTGACAGCTTGTGTGAATTAAATTGAGCATTTGAGGTAGTTCTTGCCAGATTATGGCCCTAATGCTCGTGGTTAACCTGCTCTTGCTAGAGAGGGCAATTTGAAGTATCTGTTTTCTTCATCATTTAGTAGTACAAGGGATAATGCAAGAAAATAGAAAGCCAGGCTTGCTTTCCGAGAAAATATGGCTTGAGTTTATTTAAGCATTTAAAATTGCAGTCTCTCCCAAAAGTACATGCATTTGTATGACACATTTTGTTGTCATCTTGAAAAATCACTGCACAGACATTTTTATAGAAATGTCTGAATTTAGCAAGTGATAATGCATGTCTCCCAATTGCTTTATTTGATGGTGTAACCATCAATCACCCTAAAAACACAACTATAACAAAAATAAGTAGTCAATTTAAAAAATATTTACCTGAATTTTTCAGCAATTGCCTGTTTTCTAGATCTTCTTAAAGAGAATTTGTAAGCGTGATGTAAATAAAACAGTGCTTTAGTGATTAACCTGCAGGGTTAATGCAGGTTTTTTTTTTAAATAGGATATCACTTGTAGGTGACACTTCTTCATTAATATGTTCATGCCTCTACAAATTAGCAGACTAAGAGTCGTGCTTGTACATGTGAAGTTATAAATGTTTGATGCAAATTAAAAACTGACTACCTTTTTCCAATCTAAAAATTATGTATTTTTTGTATGAAAGTCTTATGGTTTTTTTTTCACCCAGGCTTGTGAGTTCTAACATTTTGGCAATGAAATGAAACCACAAACAGTTTTTGAGTTTTTAGAAAACCCTCAGATATATTCCTGTGAGAGCAAAAAGATTAAAAATATACAAGTGTTTTAATCTCCATAAATGGCATGGACAGATTGGAAATATTTACCAGATAGTAAAGGGCACAAATTAAGATGGTAGAGCAATACTGCATCTCATTCCTGCTACTTGCATAATTTTATCTGATACTTACCTAAGTTAATCTAAAATGAAACTAGCAGTATTTCCAGTATGGAATTGGACTTGAATCCTTAGTCTTCTCGTACCAATACTAATAGTATGGGCAAACTTTCATACTAGGCCCCAACAGGAAAAAAGACAGTAAATTTGTGGAGGGAGGAGAAATTTTCAAGATTAGATAAAGAAAATTTAGTCTACAAAAGTACTCAGGACCTTAGAGGCTTTCTTGCTTTATTTATTTTTTTTTCCAGTTGATTACTTAGATTGCTGGTTTTTTCTTTTTGTGAATCTTTGTGTCAAATCTTGAGTTCTTTACTCAATATCCACTAGATGATCCAGGATTTTTTTATTGGTAGTAGCTGCAGCCCTCTGCTTTCTTTTGCAGGTTAACAAGATATAGTGTCTTAGAATGTCTTCAGCATTTTTCATATTAAGCTTTTTCCCTACTACAGTTTTCTATAGGTTTTGAAGTGAATGGTTTTATTTGCTGTGCAGTAACAGTGTACAAAGTTTTGGGACAGGACTTACTCCCATTCTTTTATTTTTCTGTATCTGTGCCAGAACTGTGTGTTATGTAGTTTCAGCACCCAAAGGAATTTCACATTCAAATAACTAGCCAAAGCACCAGTTGCAGCAAATTGAAGCAGATATTTGAAATAAAACATTGAATGCTTGCTGTAAAAAAGTTAACAGGCAGTCTAAAATTCTTCAAGAATTCAAAGATCATTTTGAATAATGTACAAATAACTACTTATGATGGTACCAGATGGCAGAAAAAAAAGCTAATTTAATGAAAGGAGCTTTTTTATAATTAATGTGTCCAAAGTTTTTTCCATGTTATCATTCTTCAATTAAATTTAGTCTTAAAGCTTTAAAACTTTAAAACTAATGAAAGTTTCAGTATTATTCAGACAAAATACAGCTATATCCACTTAGATATTTGCCCTGTACATTCTGCAGGAATATTCTGTGGAAGAAAGAATGGACAGTATATTTTAGTATGGAAGAGTTTGCGAATTGGGTCCTCTATATATATATTGAGAAGAATTGTGATTTATTGCTATTTCTGAAAAAAAAGCAAAGATATTCTTTTAATTCCATAGGTGCTTTCTATAGCTTTCCTTAAATTCATTACTGGGAGTAGTTATTTAAAGAATTTTTCTCCCCTTTTTTTTTGAACTATTTAGAACTTCTAATACAATTCACCATTTTAGGAATGAAAGAACTTAAAAATAGCTGAGTGCAAGAATTCCAAATTTGCTTGCTGAAGTGATATTCATACAGGCATGCTAAAAGGTTAATGTAGCTTAGGATACAAACACTTTCCAATCCAAAAACTCTCCACGCAAAGATTTCTTACAGAAAATCTCCAAGTATAGGTTAGAAATGTTTTGCCACTTACCAATGCTCACCTAGCAAAGTGTAGGTTAGGAATTTATTTTTAGAGACATTTTTACTGTAAAAGAATCAGCATGACTGTGATGGAGAGCACTGCTGGTCGTGAAAGTTATAATGAAACATTGAAAATGACATGGTTAAAACCTATCTAAGTGGAATCAACCTGTAAAATGAATTGTGATAAAATGACTTTCAGTGACACATACTCGGAAAAGTAGAGTCAAGATGCACAATAGGTTCTGCTTCTTTCAGGTGGCCCATTGTAATCCCTCCAGTCTATCTAACACATAATGGTAACTGAGAACATAAATTGGTGCTAGGTAACAGCAGCATTTGACACGTACAATTAATCCTACAGAGAGGAATAAATGATAATAGAATCAAAAGAACTTTTTCCTAGCCTTAAAATGCTTGTGAGGTTAAGAAAGGAAATATTTCTTTAGTACTCTGCAGTAGCAGGAGGATGACACCTTGCTCTGTATGAAATACAGTGAGGGAACTTGCAGAGAGCTTTTGTTCTTGTCCTAGAGGAGGTCCTGTGTGCACTCCCTGGGCCTCCCTGGGTGGCTCATCCACCCTCGAGCAGTGTGACAGCAAAGGCAGAACCCTGCAGTTGTAACTCTGTGATACCAACCGTGAGTGACCTGCGTGTGCTGTGCTTCCTGGGCTTGGTACTGAGGCTTGCAAGACTGGTTCAGGACTAAACAGAAAAAAAGTCTCACATTAGAGACTTCACAAACATATCACAAAAGCCTGAGACTTTCTAGGACTGAAAATACTCTTCTTAGCCTCTGGTGATATGTAGGAACATGTAGCACTTGCGTCACAAAGATATCTTTTAGTCTTTTTCAGAGCTATATAGTTGATAATTAAAAATGGTTTTCTCACAGCATTTACCCACTAGAAGCATTCAATGCTGAAACGATTTCCATGTATGCATACAAAAAGGTGAATCGAATTAGGATAGGAATAATGCAGGAAAAAAAAGTCTGCCAGTAAGGTGAAAGCAAAATTCTATAAGCTGAAGCATAGCACCACCACAACCCATCCACCTATGATCAGTTTTTGTGTCTCAGAAACATTGATCTTTTTAAACATTTCAGTTTAGGACTTTTTCAAGTAAGAACTGTTTGCCTTCTCAGGGAACTGGTGAGTAAATGCTCAGTTTTCATATTGGCAGGATTGAGGAAAACCTTGTTTTTAATCTATTGCTGAAAGCATCCTGTGTCCAGGAGACAGGCCTTACCCCAGGGTGTTTCCACAATGTGGATGTTAAGATCCAGTTACTTCTAGTTTTGTTTTGCCTTATGTAGCATCTCCATAAACAACATAAGTATTAAATAAAGCAGAGTGCACATAGTGTCAGAGAGATGTCTTGAATTCTATAGCTCTGAACATTGCAAAGAACTGAATGTTCTCCTCTGGTATTAGTAGTTTCAGCTGCTTTTCATTTAAAATGAGAACAGACTGAAAATGGCTATAAAAAAATTAAAATTTTGTTTACCACAAAGTTATGCTCAGGATTTATACATTAAAAAATACAGGAAGCTGGCATAGAGATTTTAAATATTTTTAGGACCTCTGTGATTCTTAACGTAAGTTTTTCAATTTCACCCCTTCTTCTCACCTTTCCTGGAAAAAGAAAGCCAAGCAAGGAACTTTGTTTTGTCCAAAGCACTGGTCAGACTTCAGGAATACAGAGAGACTGGGGGCACACTGCTGAAGTTGATTCATTGCAAAATAGTTTAAATAGATCCTTATTTTGTGAAAGTCTGCAATTGCCTGAATTTTTTTTGAAACACAGGTGGCTGTGGTTAAAAAATTCCTGTATGTAAGTCATCTTGTCCGTTAAAGGTTAAGAAAGAAGCTGAGTGCACCTTGTTACAGAGAATGAAGCTGTGAAGGAGTATTTAAGACTCTGAGTATATCAGGTTTTAGTTGAAGGCTATGGTTTAAGAGGTTTGAAGTGGGCAAAGTCTCAAGAGAAGGAAGGAGGAAGAGAAAAATCAAATGTCCATCAGAGAGGATTTCTGAAAGGCACAGCCTTTGAAAAGTGACCCGCTTCCCTAAACCAGCTGGATTAGGAAAATACATGATAAACTGCCTCTTATCTGCTTGCAACTGACTGGTGTCATCTGAGAAGGGAGCCTGGTCTTCATTCTTTTATCTAACAGCCCACCTTTCCAGGTGTGCCCA
Source organism: Orthonyx spaldingii (assembly GCA_013397795.1). Classification (NCBI taxonomy): domain Eukaryota; kingdom Metazoa; phylum Chordata; class Aves; order Passeriformes; family Orthonychidae; genus Orthonyx; species Orthonyx spaldingii. Next base: position 187,938 of record VZTJ01006418.1, on the reverse strand, counting down.
AATATGCTGCTCTTTCCTGATGCTTCAGATTCAAAAAGTATGGATTGCGTACAGAAGTAAAAAGCAGTGACAGGTAGAAACCCATTCTTTCTGTTGAGGTTGTTTGGGTCCCAATGAAAATTTCAAATCAGTTTCTGTTTTCTTCAGATTGGTTTCCTGGTCTGTATTTTTCGGGCTGGGAAATTCAATAAGAAAAATATATTTTATTCACTGGATGTTAGAGAAATGCTTTTTTGGGTGTGGGGTGGGGGGGGGGGAGGTCATCATGATAAGGAAAACCTGGTAGATGGATCACGGTTGGCAATACCTGTACCTCTCTAGCTAGTTGTTCATGCAGAGATTTTTTGCTCCCATGAAAACTACACTGAAATTCTAAAATAAGAATTAAGACAGCTAGAGGGCACTGTGGCTAAACATTTGTAATCTGTTGTTTAACAAGACCTGATTTATTTGCCAGACATAAACTGTAATTTGGAATTAACAATAGTTTTAAAGTTACCCCTCACGTCTTTTTTTCATATGTAGAGTGCATCAAAATTATTATAAAAATGCTGTTTCTGTCTTTCATGAGCTTTTGAATGATGAGACAAAAATATACAGAACTGAGTATTTTTGAAGTCCCACAAAAGAATATAAACTATATGGTTATTTACAGTGCCATCTGCACATTTTCAGATGCTGAGATCTTCTATCCATTACTCACATTTGTCTAATTGATAAATAATTTTAAGGAAGTTGGAAGCCATATGTTATACTGGATTCTTTATGTATGTAAATAAGTGACAGATGAGAAATTGCTATGTATGTCCAAAGTTGTTTCCCTGAGGAGGGATTCATTGCAGTACATAAAATATTGGTTTTTGAGTTTGTTTGGTCTTTACCCTGAATGTTTGGGAAATGAAGTAAAATAGTCATAGTTTTCTGTAACCTGCTCAGTTCCTTCACATAGAACTAGCAATATTTCAACTGTGAAATTGGAAATCTTAACAAAGAAAGATTCCAGACTTTGACTTACTGAGAATGGCAACTTCTGAACACACAAGGCTGGATTTTAAAGTCAGATTTTGTTGTATTGATTTCCTTGAGGAATGTCTTAACCCTCCTGTGACCTCATTTAAACCAGTAGAACAACCTATTGAGAATTGGTTCTCATCTGAGTAAAGTACACCAAGTCTGTCCATAGCCAAACTGCTATGAATTAATCATTCAGGTGCCAGATAATCCACTCTAAATCACAAGGTAATCTCTGCTGCATAAGTGATACATGCACAGCTAATGGAGAAAATACATAATCTTTACAAAATGTGTTTTTAAATGTATACAGAAAAGTGTATTGAGATACGTAAGGCTGCGATTAAATTTAAAATTAGTGATTCAGAGTGCTAGCTTTTGTTTTCTGGATCAAAATGTTGGCAATCAAAGGATGTATAACATTATTTTGCACAGTTCCAGAGTTCTTGGCTTAATACTTCATCAGGATGCAAAATGGCTATGTATAAGGTTCATTAATGCAAAGTTTACATCTGATATGTCTGAATGTTTTTATCTACATAAATCACATACCAGTTAACTGCTGTTATTTAATTGCACCATCTATTTGATGGAATCATTTATTAATCCCACCTAATTGGGTGTGTGCTGGTAGCTGTTATCAGTTGTGTGGTTCAGCTGGGATTAGTTTCATGCTGGGTGTTGCAGATGTACCATGACTCAACTCCTCTCTTTTGTCCCTGTTTTATTCGGGAAGATGACAGTATAGGTAACAGCTGAGCCAGTTATCAGTCTTGGTTTTATTGGTGACTTGAATGCATGCTCGAGGCAAAGATAAAATGATTTCTGTCCTTAGGGAGTAAGATTTTTCCTTTTTGGGCTGCCTATGGTTGAGCTTCTTCCTGATTTTTGGTCTTGTTTTTTTCCAGTGTCATTGAAAAATGTATGTCTGTACCTTTACAGCAGCACTAAATATATCCTGAAGAACATCTGAATTTCCAGTAGGCTTGTAAACATTAAATATAGATATTGAATTTCTGTCACCCTACCAGTAGCTGTTCTACTTCACTGACTATTGCAGAAAGCATACTTTAAAAATGTTAATTGGAACCCACTGTGCTGACTTAAACAAATGGTTGCACTAAGTGTATTAAATTCATGATTTGTAAGATTTTGTATGATCTTAGCCTTCAGTAATTTTAATTGAAACAGTCTGATTTTTATCAGTTTGGTTGTTCTTTACTTTCAATAAGAAAACAGTAATAAACCACCAAAAAGAAACATTTATTGAGGTAGGCATGAAAGAATCAGATTGACCTGCTCAAATCCTTAGATTACAGGGAAGCTACCCTGATAATTGATGTGAGGATAATTGATTCTTCTCATTAAAATCCAGAGTCTTAAGGTAAAAGTAAACACTCTATATTAATGCTTTGTCAATTCTAAGCTATGTTTGAGGCAGTTTAACATACAATGGATTGATTTTCTCTCTTTTACTTTCCTCTGTCCAACAAGAAACTTGTTTGGTTCCCCTCTGTCTTGTAGTATAAAGATCAAAACAAGAGTAACTCAGGGATTCAGGACAGTGCATGTTTTAAATAAGAGTCCTCCTAGCAGTTCATTCTGCAAAACACCTATTTCTTAAGTGTAATTTTGTATAATCCGAGAAGTCCACAAAGAATTAATTTTCCTTTATTATTTAGGAAAGTTAACATGTGCCAGGAGAATTATTGCTCTGCAGCAATTTTTTGTGACTACCTAAACTGTGATTTCATGTACAGGTAATGAAACCTGCAAACTGCTTTTATTCCGATTATTTCACAATCTTTTAACCCAGCAAGCAGTTTTGGTCCCTGTAATAATTCTCTGTCATTACTGACAATGTACTTTACATCTAGGTATTATAAGACCAAATGTAGAGAAATACCTTCCCTTGCACCTGTTCTTTCCTTTTTTGTGCATCATAGTCAAATACATGGCTTGAAAGGTAGGTTGGATCTAAGTCTGATAAAAGTCTTTCCCAGGTAAATGAAGACACACAGAGATTGATTGTCAGGCAGTATTTTTAATAATAAAATGTTAGAAGAGAATAGTGTATATCCAGTTTCCTGTCTTGTGTGTGGGTGGCATTTATGAGGGTATGGGTGCCCAGTCCCAGAGTTCTCACTATACTGCAGCCTTTGATTCAGGTGAAAGCCCTCCCGTAACCCACTCCTCGGAACAGGCTTGCTTCTCAGTCCACTGAACTTTGTCTGGAAAGATGTTACTTATCCTTTATCCAGTCTGACTCCCTGGATATTGGGGGCTATTAGATGTCACCTTGTTCTGAACATTAATGAGTTTGGAAGAGCTCAAATACCCTACACCAGAGACACCTGTCCTCTGTCGATAACGTGCACTAGAACTGAAAGGTGTGCTCAAAGAGAAGGTGTTTGGGACATCTGGCAGCCTCAGTGTTTTGGCTGCTTCCATCAGTGCTCATCTAACAGTTGATAAATACCGGGATACACCTTGCACTGCCCAACTTCATTCCTTTCTTTTGGTTTTTTTCATGGCCAGAAGGACTTCTGGTTTAAACCTCTACTGATGTCTGTAATAAAAGTGCCTGTGTTTTGAAGGAGAATGAGTCACCTGTGTACTGCTGTGTACATTTCATGGCATGAGCTACTCCTGGAGCTGCAGGAAAGAGCTGGAAGATAGGAGAATAATGAAATTTGTAGGCTGCAAAGGTGAGTGACTTGGAGGCAGAGCAGAGTAGCTGGCTTCTTGTAACTTGCTTTAATATATGATAAACAAATACTGAAATTAGTGCAAGTCAAATGCCCTCAGTGCCCAACAGTTGTGTTTCAAGAGCATGGGAAGGAGATACCCATAAGATTTGTGTAGGAGGCGTACGAAGCTCAGAGTGGATGTTTGAATCCCCTATACTGGCACTCCCCATGCCAGTAAAGAAATTTTAGTAGTCACTTTTGGATTTAATGTATTCCTGTTTGATAGGTTTTTTTTCATATAGAATTGCGTTTCCTTTATCCATGAGTTTCTCACAATGTTTACCAAGGCCTTTTGAAGCTGTTTACAGTTGTGGGGGATTACCTTATTCCCTGCTGCAGGCGTTTGGTGTTCAATAGGAGCTGTTTCTTTGTTTTGTTTACTTTTCCCTCCTGATTTACAGTATGCAGTATTTTTTCCCTGATTGCTACATTATAACAACTAAAAGTGGCCGTTACTAAACTCATTAAAATTCCAGTATTCTGACAAGTTCCAGATAGTTCTAAAATGAAAAGAGTGTCTATTTGGAGTGTCTTAAAGAGATCTGTGTTGATGTTTGCATTGCTTGGTGTCTGCAGAAGTGTACTGGAAAGGAGGGTAAAGAGCAGAATGGCAAACATTTTGATGGTCCTGAGTTATTCAGTGTAGCAAAAATGAAAGCTCATTGCGAAAACATACAGAAAGATTTCACAATACTGTTAGTAGATGACAAAGTGGCAGGTGGCAAGCTATTCCTTCTCAGGACACAGGGCTCAGAGCTAATATAGGTAGTTGTATAAAAACTGTCTGTGCAAAGGTGAGCAGAGGGCAAGGAAGAGAATGTAAAGAATTAGCAGAAAAAGAGCAGAGAACAAGGAGTTGATTTTAAAACAAAACAGGTATCGTTGGGCAACTGCTCATACCAGTAGTGTTCCTGTATCTTGAATAATATACTCAAGAATGAGTAAAGAAGTGCGGCAAGGTTGATCAATGGAATGCCTTCTATATGAAAAGCTGTGAAGCAGACAAAAGTCTATGAAAAGGTCTATAAAATCATGGATGGCATAGAGAGAATTAACTAAGAAAACTGTTTATCCTGCTATAAAATTTAGACTGTATCAAATAATATCAAAACCACATGTTGTGGAACTCATTGCAACAGAAAACTGCAGAAGTCTGTGTAGATACAAAAGCAATTAATAAACTCATAGAACCACAGCACACTAGAGTTTTCCACACGTTATCACCTTTGTCTGAGAAAGTCCTTGAGCCTCAGACTGTTGATGTCTGGAAGTCTGTGATGGGGAGGTATCACCTATAGCCTTTCTCTATTCTATTTTTTCCCTTGGTCATCCCAAAGAGGTGAAATATTGGGACAGATGGATGTTTGATCTGGCAAAGTAGAGCCATTTTTGTTATATTCTGCATTTCTGGTTGTGTGTGTGTCTCTGAAATGTTTGATCATAATACAAGAGATATTTTTTAACATATCATGTCCGCATTAATCTGTGTAAAAAACACAGAAGAATGTTACAGATCACATCCCCAATGTGCCCTTTCTACCATTCTCTGAACACAAAATTCATGCTTTTTGAGGTTTCCTCTAAGTAATCTTATGAAAGATAGAAATTCTCTTCCAGATACCATAAGGAGTGATGACCCTAAAAATCTAGAGATGCTTTGGCAGTGAAAGGAAATTTAGAAAGAAAGTGGGGGGAAAAGTGACTATAGACTTACAAGTAGGAAGATTGGTTGGAAATGCTGGCCTGTGTTTATTTACCTATCTGAGATTCTGGTTGTGTGTCTGATTTTATCTTGGATTCTGTTTCTGTGCTATTCTATTTGGAATAGTAGCTTTTGAGTCAATATATATTATTTAAGAGTTGCAGCAAGTACAGGGCCTTTGTATCAAACTTAACTAAATACCCATCGGAGATGGAATGAATATTTTGTCATTCTCACAATGCTGCTGAACACATAGGAAGGATCACATGGAAAATGTAACAAAGCTGCAAGAGTGAGATTGTGAGTTACTAAAATGCTATGTGTGAGAGAGATCAAAGGTTGGTGAATGCTTCATAAAGATATTTCAGTTTTATCAGAAAACTTATGAATTAAATTCTGTCAGACTGTTTACTATTTTAATATAAAATCATGTTCTTTCCTTTAAAATACACTGCTAATGAGAGAAACATGCAAAACATATACATAAGAAAATGAAAACAGAAAGGTGTTTTGAAGGTTGTTTTGTGGTACAGCAGAGATAACATTGTACATTTCTTGGGGTACACTGTGTATTCCAGTTCTGTCCAAATCCTCCTGTTAACAAATCTATACTAAAGACAAGCTGCCGGTTTCATTCAGTCTGTCTTCATTCATTCACTCATGCAGCACCTAACAGACACTGGACTGAATATATTCAATCAAATGTTTTCTCTACAGTCATAAATTATTAGCTAAATAAGCCATCAGTACCCTGACCTTAAAGAGTGACATCTTGTTATAAATATCCAAAGAAGGAAACTTTGGAAACCTTGACAGGATAAATCAGCTCCTCTCAGTTTCTCTGACACCCACACATACACTTGCACATGTGTCATGGAACACATTAAACATTCAAACCCTTAAATTAGTTCAGTATCCATCCTTGTATTTGCAATTTTTATACTGTTTATCACCACAAGTGTACACATATTATGGTTTGTTTTTCCAAATCCTGTAGGTAACACATTTTTGTTGCATGTCAGAAGTATAATTTTGGTTTTGTTGTCAGACTGCTAAATGACAGTGAAGTGTCTGCAGTGTGTTTAAAGCAGCGTCTTGTACTAGACTGCAGGTCCCATGTGAGAACTTAAGATGAATATATTTAAAGTTGCAGCAGTATAACCTGAAATATTGTCATCAATAATCTGATTGTGATGTGTGCATGTACTACTTTCTAACATGTCTGTATGCATGTCGATGTAAATCTTCCCTGAAGACTGATGACAGTATTATGACCTCCAGTTAGTGGCCCCTCCTGTTACTTAACTCAATGATACTACTTCACAGAAAGAATATGAACAGTTCTGCTCCTACTAGAGAACATGTAGAAAATGTGAGGTCTTGAAAGGCAGTATTTCAGTATTGCTAGTAATGTGTACCTGTGTTTTCAGAAACATGTGCCTGAGTCTCAAGGATTGCCTGTGCAGGAATAGGATGCAGGGCAATAAATTAAATTTTAGCTACATTTGTATATTATAAACACAGAGGATTAGCAAAATATTACAGAAGTGCAGATGAAATGAAGGTGTTCTTGATTTTTGTTCTCTTATGCCAGAATATCAGAAAGATTTTTGACTGATACTAATCTTTAAAAAATGGCAGGTTTGAGAACTGAGGTGCATGGGAGGTATCTCTCTCTGCCAGCACAAATTCTACCAGTTTATGTCATGTATAATTCATAGATTTTTGGAGCCAGGACATTTCTAAGGGTAATGATTTTAACAGTTAAACATTGCTACCTTTATTCTATTTTTGGTGTTTAACTTAATCTTTCCATCATTTAATGATGTTACTTGCTTTTTGGCTGGGTTAAAGAGCTCTCTACTATCAATAATCTCCCATGTAAGTACTTGTATAGTGTAATCAAGTCCCCTCTTAATCTTTGCTTTGATCAGATAGACACAAATTCTTAAGTCTGTCATTGTAAGGCAGGATTTACAGCCCTCTGATTATCTAGTGGTTCCAGTACAAGTATTTTTTCCTTTTTTTGCTGGTGTTTTCCTTCAGAACATCAGAACCCAAAATGGCACTCTGAAAATACACATGCTGTCCAAAAATACCTCCATATCGACATCACTGAAGTCTTGATAGGTATTTCTCTGCTGATATTCTCAGGGATGTTGTTATCCATTAGATGTAATACTGCATTGGGACCTTGTGTTTTGTTAGCAGTAATGATGCTCATAGTGTAATAGACTATGAGATATCCCTCTTGTTTTACAGACTAGGATTATTTTACTGAATATGTAAATGTTATTTGAATGAACACAATGTAATAAATGATAGAAAGGACATAATTGTGCCTCTGATTTTCAGTATAGCTCTGCGTCATCTGCAATTTTTTTAACAATAAAATTGTAATGTTTTCAGGTCAATGACTGCTGATCTGGTAGGACCCCAGAACAAAATGTACATGACTGCATCTTATAATGCAAAATAACTCACTGCATATTCTTTTAGATATCACTTGTGAAAAATTGATTTGGTTTTGCATTCAGACATGATCAAATTGAAGGGTTGTCTTCTGTTGCTGCTACACATGATGTATGTGTTTGATAGATGGCCTCTAGTTGGTGGGGCTCTTGAGTCAGAATTTTTGAGATGACTCACCTGCATGAGTATTTTGAGAATACTTACCTACTTGAAGTCTATCATATGCTGAAATGGTCCTTTTCAGGTTGTTAGTGATAATCAGTAGAGTGAAATAGTGATGAGTAAAAAGCCTTTGGAAGCTTTTTCAAAATATAGTTTGTGTTTTATTTTGGTTTTGTTGGTTGTTTTGGGGTTTTTTTTGTTAAAAATTTTACCCAGCTGTTCATGCATAAAGTACCTTTTTAAAATTAATCAAATCCATAGGCAGTATCATTGAGGAAGGTGCTGTCTTGGCTCCTCAAAAGCTCACCTCTTCTCTTACTGAAATCAGTGGAACTAAATAAATGTTTATTAGCTAAGGATCTGGCTCAGCTTTTCTAATAAATTTTCTATTCACTGGGTAGGCTGACAATCAGATGTTTTGAAGTCAATCTTTTGAGAGAAAAAAAGAAGTTGCTCTGGAGATATCTGTCTCTCGTTTATCCTTCTTCCTCCCACTGCCTCCAAAAATACTCTGCTTGCTCTCCCAGAGCGGGTGAAGTTTCACAGAACATGAGGAGGAAAACAGAGCTGTCCTTTCTGAGGCGCCACACTGATGAAGATACCCTTTTCCTGAGTGATGTGCTCCACTTCTCTAGGCTTTCTTCTCTCAGTCTGTTTTTCCAAACTCAGATGCCCTTATTGCAAAGAATATTTTCTGCCCTGAACAACCATTAAACTTGTTTTTAGACGTGTATTTTAGCAATTTGCAGTTCGGTAGCTGGCAATTCATGGTTGTGGATGAAGTTCTGCAGAATGTCAGGCCAAACTCACAGTGACAATTAAGCAATGTGACTGATACTGTGGTACAGGAAAAGCTATACTGGGAATTTTGTTTTCCTTTCAGTGGAATACCAGTGACTGCTAAAGACTGCAGGCATGAAATACTTGTCTTATAAGAGTGTTTTCTCCTTGCTACCATCTGTGAAAATTTGAAGCTTTAAACATTTGTCTCATGCATTTCTGTGTGGGAGGTGTGATACTTTCAGTTTAATAAATGAGTCTTAGCTTGTTTACAATATATCAGAATTGACTATAATTTGGACAGTGTGCATCTGTTCTGGAAAACGTCTAGTGTACTTGCTTTATAATGGAGTGTGATTATGTTTAATTTGATTTCTCCTGCACAATGAAGCATAATTAATATTTAATTTGTAATCCTTTGGTAATACAGTATGAATATGCTGTCGATTAATTGGAAGCAATTAATTCATTAGCTAGAAATGATAGCAGCACAGGAAAAATGAGCATAGATAGGTGGGCAGTGGAAATATCTGTGGGAGACCAACAAGTGTAGTTCAAGTCTCCAGGCCACAGATTTTCTTCAGTAGTAAACAATTTGCTACAAAAAGATGTGCCTGTACTGGTTTTAAAATCTGTTTTGCTTTGTAAACTCCTCCTTGGACAATCTGACTTTATTTGTGTGTGAATTGCCATTTGTATTGGAGATGTCCTTCAGACTGCTGAGCATTTGGTTTGGTTTGGCCACTGCCCTGCCCTTCAGGAGACAATGCTTGAGGGAAGGTTCAGGGAAGAAGCAGGGACAGGCACACTACTGAGGGTTACTCAATATCTTGGTTAATTCAGGAAACCTTTTTTTCATTTCTGGCTAGAGGTGAGCTTTCCCACCTGAAAAATGGAAAAAAGAGATTCAAAGAGGGAAAGGAGTAGAGCCTGAGAAACAGAACCCTCTGCCCCCACCTCCTAACTGTTAGGGAGGAAATTTGAATGGAGTATGCAGATTACAGAGCTGCATGAAGACCACACAAGGTACAAATTCTTCAGACAGATCAATTTGCTCATCACCTCAAGAGAAGAAGGGATTTAAAATGTTTCTTATGTACTCAAATAGTTAAAGGACTTCATATGACTCACCTGGTGCATTAAATCTAGTTAATTCTTAAATACAGATATGATGGACTCTTTTCCTTTGGTCTGACTTCTCTTCTGGGGCCACCTCAGGACCATCGGTTAGAGTCTTTTCTTGTTGTCAATATTGCAGCAAAAAAGAGATATCTATTACTAGCTATCAGTGTTTCACATGAATAGCCTAATTAACTGATGTGCTCTGGCCTGTGCTAACTTTACAGGACCACTTTAATTGGCACAGTCAAGAACTACTGTGATTAGTCTTGTTCCTTACTGTTACTTATTTGATGGAGGCTTTCTTTCTGTTTCCCCACATCTGTTTGCATTATCCAGAAGACCAGGTCTTAGGCTGGTCCTACTGTGCTTATACGTCATGGAGTCAACATTGCCAGGGTGGGATCTACCACTCCTGAAGAACTGGCCCTTATTTTGACAGCTTATTGTGAAAACTTACCTCCTGATATAGTATATATATTTTTGACCTTGGGTATCAAAACCTTTTTCTGTTGAGAGTCTATATCTATTCCAAAATACTTTTGCCCGGTTTATCTTGTCAGGTCAAAACTTGTCCTTGCTTGGAAAAGTAGTGGAATATACCCTTTTTCACAGTTCGATAAAGTCAAAGTGACAAGAACAGGCTCTGTGCTAAGCTAGGACTAACTGCTAGCTTTGTCAAAAGGACAGGAATAAACACAGACTCATCTTGCTTCCAGCTTGTTAAGAGGAACCTGTGCAGCCTATATCTGTGTTAGTAAGTTGCTTAGCAAAACAGGATCTGATATGTAAAGAATAAAAAAAGAGGTGCTGAGGGCCGAGCATCATCACTACATGTGATTTGGGGTATGTGAGGGAGTTCAGCCTGGCACTAGTCTGGTACTGGAGTGAGCAGCAGTGCCCCTGCAGGAGCATAGGTGGTGGGAGCAGAGTAGAAAGCTGGGATCTCAGTAGTGGTCAGCCTTCTCTTTCAGTTTCAGTTTTTTCCAGGCACTTCCCATATTCTTTACCACTGGGAGGCAGCTGATGTCTAGAATCCAAAATAGCACCATTCTGCAAAGCGTCCTTGAAAATTGTTTGTGTTGTGTGTAAACAGATGTTTTGTAGAGAGATGTGAAACAGCATCTGATCACATACAATGAAAGTTCCAGTTTTGGTCTGTCTCAGGATAAGTAAGGAAGCACAGTGCTTCCAGGCTATTAGGCTGATTGTAATAATTTCCTTTCGTGCCATTTCTCTGAAGTTCTGTGGATCACTAAAATGAGACATCTGAAAACCAGTGACTCTCTGGATGCAATACTGCAGAGGGGAAGTATGAAAGTATGGGCTAAACTGAGAAAACTGAATTTTGATCCCTGTCTACTTACTGTGTTTATTTTTTGTTGAAGTATCTTTTGTTTAATAGATGCATCAAGCTATGATTTCCTGTTGGTATTGTATGCCAAAGACCATCACAACTTAAGTGGGACTGTGTTGTTTTGCTGTTCTTTTGGGGAGAAAAAGTTCTTTAGATATTGGTGTAATTTGCTACAGTTAAAATATGCACAGTGGTACCACAAAATGTTAAAAAAAACCGTCTGAAACTGTCCTCACTTCAAACAAACAGTGGTTAGTTGCTCTGTGGAATTTTCCAAAGTGTCCTTGGATGAAATTGTGTTGTACTAGGAGGAACATTAAGACACGAATAAATTATTTGTCAGTGTTGTTGCCAGCATATACATAAATAAAACACTGTTGCTGCATGTTTGTTTTCACTGGGACCCAGAAACAATAAAAAACCTCTGTGGTGATACAATTTTTTTCCACCCCAGTTTAAACCTATTGTAAGTAACCTTGTCAAACAAGGTTTGACAATAACATGACAATATATTTCTTATAGCTGTTTGTACACATCATAGAAGTTATTTTTGTTTAGTTTTATTACCTGCAAGTATCTACCATCTAATAAGAATGTACAAAAGGCTGTAACTTTTAGAAACATCCTATTTCTGTCAGTGGTCAGATGTCTGATAAAGGATACAGTGATGCTTCTTGCAGTGCACCCTCACATTTTTTACCAGTGCAGTGCTTAGAACCTTTCAGACCTATATTCTGGACCTATATAGTAGTACTTAATACTATTTTATCCTATACTACTTATAGAAGTATGGGTTTTCTTACATAAATATATAATTCCACCTTTTTCAAATTATCTGCATTTTTTGTTTACATTATGCACTCTTCAAAATGCATTATTTTAAGTTCCTGATAATTATATTGGCTATTTCCTAGGTTTTGTGTTAGGAGAGAGATTTAATAACACCCTCTGTTCATATTGTCTCCCTTTATAATTTTGTAATTTATAATTCTGTTTGTGTCTTCTGCTGCTGTTTACTTTCTTTTCCCTTAAATGCTCAACTTAAGCCTCAAAAATGGCGTTTTCTTCAGTGGTATCCAGGATACAAAAGTGGGGACTTATTTGTTAAAAAAAAAAAAAAAAGCAAAATGAGGACAGGGAGGACGTTGGCCATCTTGAATTAATGACATTATTGTACGTGCAGTGTCACCAGGTGAAATTTCAGTTTACAAGGAAGGAAGAATTACATGAGGAAATGCATATAAAATGGAATTTACTTTCTGAGACATACAAAATAAAAATAAAATAAAAAAAAAGAAAGCACCATAAAGGGAAATTCATAGACTTTAGGTAGATTAATTCCCTAAACTGTCCCGATCTGCATTTTTCTTCCCTTTGTTGCATCTATATGCAGGTAATTCCCTCAGAATTTCTTATTGCTCCTTATGTATTAGTACAGCAATTTAGCCGGCACCAGATACCTTGCAAAAGAAAGCTAAAATTCTGCTTATTGCCATTGAAAAAATAATTATTACACTCAGATGGTGCTGAAGTGGAGCAGAGCAGAGCGAGTGATATTTTTTTGCATATTTCCTCTATTGTATAATCTCTCCTATATATCTTGTCTACCTTGTCTCATCATGACTAAAATGGAATTATTAAATCTGCTGGACAACGGTGCTGTTTTGACTCAGGGAGGAATGCAGCTATTGAAAACAGCGCTTCAAAGGATATTTTGTTTTCTTTTCATCTCTTGTACCACCATTTCTAACTCTAAATATACAAAAGCCCCATGTATGTGGGATTGTTGCTTCTTTTCAAAACATTTAAAATGTTTTTCAATCTATTTGTCAATTGAAAGGATGTTAGTACAGGTCTGCCACCAAAATCTGACCTACTTGTTGTGGTTTGCACAGTGGTGATATCTATGCCAAAATCTTTTTTTTCCACCTGCTTATATTATCACAACAGAATATTAATTTTAAAGAATTTGATCTCTATGCCTGCAGGTGAAACCAGTTAAGGCAACAAGAAACCTTCATGAACAAATGACTTGAAACCAGTACAAGGCAGTGAAATTCAGGGGTAACACTGTACGGCTGCTACCAGTTTCAAATTGAAATAAACTGAAATAGTTCAGAGTGCGGTGGAGTAAAAATACAGTTTCATCTTCTATGAAGTTGATGATAAGTTCTGCTTAGACCAGGTTGCTCTGTGCAAGCACATCAGATGACTGAGTTTCAGAACAAAGCACTAATTTTGCAAGGTATGTCCTCTCTTCAGAAGTTTTGCAGGAAGACTTTAACACTTTATTCTATCCACTACTCAGTAATGAACACTTTGAAAGGGACAGTCTGATTGAAAATACTGCTATTCCAAGGATATCTTCCTGCCTGTGGACCACTGAGACAGAAAAGAAACAGCATCTCTCTGTGGATTTATATTTTCAGGAGAGGAAACAGGAGAAGGGAAGGTACATTTCGTTCTAACTGTGCACATTGTTGAGAATCTTACTCATGCTTTATGTACATAGAGTTTTGGCATCAGCAGCTGCAAAACTAGAGTGAAGATAGAAAGCTTCTTGAGAAGCCACTTAAGACACTGAAAGCTAGGAGAGCATAACTGTGTGAGGCCAAGAGCAAAGAGAGGAGAAATGGAAATAGCAAAGCATAAATATTTCCAAATTGGGTTTCATGTAATAGAACTTCCTCACATGTCCTTGCAGATACTTGTGGATGTCCATGTTCAAAATATCTGATTTTCTGCCTTTACTTGGCTTCATTTTGAACATTGCAGTGGTAAAAATCCACAAGGTTGGCTCTGTTTATGTTTTCTTACTGATACCTTAGTAATGGGGCTTTGCAGCATCTTCAAGTAATTCTAACCTCTTAATAAATAAATTTTGTAGTAATAAAAGTAATTCTCTTTAGCAGTTATGTAATTTCTTTAAGCTACAAGGAGATGTGCATTCATTATGTAGCTATGTCTCCTATCAGCCACTGAATCTACTGCAGAAGCTGTGGCAGAGAACTGGGTTGACATGTCTGTGTTTACAAAAGTTACTGGTTTCAACAGTGGGTTGAAACTCTTGAACTAGTGGTTTTCAGCACTCCTGCAGCACATCATTAAAAATGTTTGCACATTGCCATTCCTGAAATCTTTCCCCAAATTTGTTCTACATATGTGTCTGATTTCCCTGCGGCAGATTTTTCTTGACGTCTGCTGTCAAGACAACTGTAGCTAAACTGAGGTGGAAAATGCTGTGGCTCTTCAAGTGTGCTGTTTGACCAAAAACTGGTACTGCAGACAGACCCAGCAGGGAGAAAAAAGCAAGCAAGCAACCAACCCTCATAAATTTGTATTACAGTTGGATAACACTTCTAATTAAGAATTTTCTACAGAAACTGTATTTTCTGCTAAATTGAAATATTCAACAGGACAGTACTTATTTAAAATTTTAAGGAAAGGTAGTTTAAAAATGATGGCTTTAAAAAGAGTTTTCCATTACTCCTTTCGTAAATCTAGGTCACTGTGGTGGTTTATGGGATTACACGAGGTATGTTTTGAATAACTCCTGTCTTCATATTTCCCTGTCACCAATACTCGGCAGGCGGACTATACTTTTACAATGTTATGTATCTTCTCTGGTAGAGGGATAGTCCACAACACAGCATAGAAGATATTTTTTCAAAACTAAAGTTTGGAACTGAGTTTTCAGAATTCATCTTTCATCAGAAAGTTTCCTGATATCAATGTTTTGCCCCTGTTTCAGGGAAAAATGAGTATTGAAATAATTAATTTAATAAAAAATGGATTTTTTTTGTGCCAGCTAAACATGCATATAAAGTTAATTGACTAGTTCAAAATTTTTTCAGGCAGCTGTAGGAAGATTTGTCAGGGCATTCACTGGCTTGTTAAAAGTAGGCACAACCAGGAAGTTGAAGTCAAGTTCAGGCCCTTAAGTACTGAGGAGGAGAACTAGTAATTTTTAAGCTATAGACCATTTATAAAATCAGACTTCCAAGCTGCTGTCATGTAGATGAAATGTATAATCTAACAGTGATCTCAGGAAAATACTTTTTACCTACTAACCAATAACTAGAGAATGTAAAAACATCTTTACCGTGAGATATTATGACAAGTTCTTAGGGAGATAACAAATGTATCTCCTATACTTGGCAGCAACAAAGGCTTAACAGTCTTAACCTGCTTCAAGCAATGCAAACAGTTCATTAACACTGTTACTTGTATGAAGCATGTCTGTATTTAGGTTTTTATTAAGTTTTTTGCTGTCAGTGGCTCTAAAGCTAGACATTTCTGTAAAAAAAAAAATATGTGGGGAAGATCTCTGGGTTTCCTTTCTTGCATTACCAGAAAAATTCTTGCTTTAGCAAAAAACACTACCCAACACTGTGCACATGCATCCCAGAAAGCCAGTCTCACTGTGGGCTGCATCAAAAGATATGTGGCCAGCAGGTGGAGGGAGTTGATTCTGCCCCTTTACTCAGTTCTCCTGCCATCCCATCTGGAGTACTGTGTCCAGCTGTGGGGCTCCGGTAGCAGACAGACACAGACCTGTTCGAGCAGGTCCAGCGAAGAGTTACAAAGTTGATTAGAGGGCCGTAGCACCTCTCCTCTGAAGACAGGCTGAGAGATGTGGAGTTTTTTCATCCTGGAGAAGAGAAGGCCCCAGGGAGAACCTAAAGAAGCCTTTCAGTCTTTGTGCCTACTACATGTTTGAATTGGCTTCACTGAAGCAGCACCATCAGCAAAATACTGATGGTGGTTCATAAGAAAGATGGAGAGAGACTTTTCATCAAGGCCTTTAATGACAGGAGAAAGGTCAACACTTTTAAACTGAAAGTGAGTGGATACAAGGAGGAATTGATGAAGGCAGTGAGATGCTGGAACAGGTTGCCCAGAGAAGTTGTGGTTATCCCATCATTAGAAGAGTTCAAGTTCGGGTTGGCTGGAGGTTTGAGCAACCTGGTCTAGTGGAAAGTGTCCCTGCCAATGGCAGGGGATTTGAAACTAGATGGTTTTTAAGGTCCCTTCCAACAAAATCATTCTGTGATTCTCTGATTCTGTGAAACCTTCCCAAATGCCCAACTGCATCTGACCTTTGGTGTAGCTTTGTTGTTTTTCATTGGATGGTGAAACCCAGGCCATCATTTATTGGAAAATAAAAAAATGTATTATTCCTGAGATACATAAATTCTTTTCGGTCATTATAATTAGTTTGGAATTGATAGAAACATAAGCAACAACCTGAACTGTGCTGAGATAAACACATCAAATTCTATATCCCATTAGAATGTAGAATTTGACTAGAACTGTACCTTTGGCGGGTATGTATGGAACCAACTTCTTTTTTTTTTCTGTAGCCTTAGGATTAATTTAAAATGACATCTGTTAAATTGCTCAACTACATTTGGCGCTTTTGTGAGAGTGAATGTCTGTCTACAAGGAGTTAAAGCAAATTATTTCTATTTATGTTTGGTACCTTGAAATGTTAGTGGGAATGTCAGCCCTTCTCATTTTGGCATTCTCTAGAGCAAGGCAAGTGATTCTAGCAGCATGATCTTATTTATCTCTTGTCAGCTCCATGTGGTTTCTTTGGTCTGTGTCTGGGATATTAATTCATAACAGAATTATTTCCTCCTCAGCCAGGCAGTTCTGCAGTGTCAGCATCTCCTGGTTCACACTCCAGTACTGCAATCCACAGTCTAAGCAGGCATAAGGCATAGTGGCATAAGAGAAATAATAGAAAATCAAAAGACTGAGATGACAGAACTAAGGAGGTAAATAAAAGGTGTAGATAAAGATTCAGGAATTGGAATGTGAATAAAGGAATCAAATAATTTCCTCCACACTTGTGTTAAAAACAGACATAGATTTGTACACAGTGCCAATTGCTGTAAAATGCAGTAAAAGAGGGGAAATTCAGTAAAATGACTGTTGTTTTTAGGTCTGAATGAAAAAAACTTAGAAGTATATGTAATTAAATTACAGTAAGTTAAAAGTGCCCGTGAATACTTTGCTTATGAGGATGTTTCAGCAGAGCAAATTCAAATGTGTAAGAGTCTCAAATCTGTAGATATTGCATTCTTCATCTTGCAGCAATTTTCTTAGGTATTATTGTTTGATCCTTCTATTATATGTTAAAGCTAGTATTTGGTGAAGTCAATCTGTATGCAGTTCAGCAACAAGGTAATGTGCACCATTAATGACCAGCATCTATCTAATCTTGAGATTCTTCATTTCTTTACTGGATAATCTCTATCATTAATGTATCTTAATGAAACGAGATAAATGTTAAAGGTAGGGTCAGCTCATCAGTGAATGTAAATTAGAGCTGTCCAGTTGGTACCTATCTATGAGCTCACAACTATTTACAGTGTTCCATGACCTTGTGCAGAGATTCAGAATTACATACTTGAATATTAAATTCTTGATAGTCTTTTAGCTCTAGTTTGACTCATAAAACTAACACATAGCATGGTTCAATTAGTACATTCAAAATCCATTATATATCGATGAATGAAGCTTTATTTTGAAACTGAACATTCCAAATAGAACTACAGCTATGCCCATTTATTTAATATTTTATTTGACAACTACTTTCAGTAGTGAATCTGTCAGGAACAGTTACTGTTTCATTGTGATCTCTTGCTTTTGCTTACTTGTCTACTTCATTAATTAGTTTTGAAAATAAGTACTGAAAACTTACAATCAACTTGCACTGATGTCCTGAATTCTGCAATTTTAAAAAATGTTAACCTTTGTGTTGGTCCAGAAATAGGTAGTTTAGTATTGCATTGATTAGGCTTTTAGAAATGGTACTTGTGAATTTAGAAGTCCATATTCAACCTTAGGCCTTTTTGATCAAATTTGATTTCCTGCTTATTTTCGTCTTACATGACCCTGAAAATGTAAGGGGGCCACTTAAAGGAGAGCCAGCTGAGATGAAAACAAGTTGTTTAAATTTGTGAATCCGAGGAACTGTGCTGCTGTCCTTAGCTGACTGTCTGATCCAGTGTTTGTGACTTTTAGTTGCATTTGTCTTCTTCAAGCAAGTCTCTACATGGAATTCTTGACATGAATACCTGGCGTTACATTTTTCTTTGTTACAGTTGATAACATCTACTTAGAGGTTATTTCTGTATGTTCCTAACATACACTTGCTGTAAAGCCCTACATATATGACACAAAGTAGTGGAGAACTAGGCCTGTAATGCTTGTAGTTTTGCAACAGTTGTTTTAAAATATTTTATGTTGTTTGTTTATTGAATTCTGGTTTTATTCACTTTACCTACGGGAAAGTTGAGGGCACTCTGCAGACTGTACCACCTAAGCCAGCTGAGAAACATCTGTTGTGTAGTGACTGATAAAAAAAGGCCTCTGTTTCCCCAGAATTATTAGGTTGCTTCCAAAGAACTTGGTTTTACCAGGATACTGTGGTTCAGCAAACCATGCTTAATTTAAGTACGCACTTTCTGACATCTCTAGCTTTAGTGATATGCTTGAAGGTAAGTGCTCTGCTGTAGCTGACTATAGCAGCCAGCTTGCAGCACAATTTATTTCAAAACCAAAAGTATATTTCAGTACCTAACTACTACCAAAATACCTAAGTTTTCTCTCTCTGGGAGTCACATGAGTGTAGGGGCCAGTCATGTATTTCAATGCTTTTTACATGCTGTAATGTAATCCTTACATCCGTAATGTATTTAGACCTATCCTTTCATTGGATCCCTGCTGCATATTTTGTCTCAATACTTGTTCTTAATTGCAATTAACAGGCCCATGGAAATACTCTAGTTGCTGGAATATTGTTTACTTCAGGTATGTTATGGTTTTATTAAGACTTTGAGTGTAGGCTTCTAAAACACAAAGGTTAGAAGAGAGTTAAAAAGATTGTTAGCCGAAAATTTCAAAACATTGTCAAAATTATTGACTTCTGTAACATGACAATACTAAGCAAGCATCTTAAACTTTGAACTTATTTGTAAGATTTCATAGACTTGAAACTGTTCAATTGAGCTGCTAGAATTATTGACTATTACCAGTTTGGAAGTGAATAATTCTCAGTGGGACCTATTTCAAGGCTGGAATGGATCCAAGATACAAGCCTTGGGACAGAGTATACAGATAAATCCCTATCTCATTGGTCAGGTTATTTTAGGGAAGGCTAGCAGATTAGGAACATGATGCCTTTCAATCCCATTAATGAAATCCTGTCAGAATGAATTAATGAATAACATACTGATATTTTAGGCTATTTTATGGCCATGTAATGCTGTTGTTTAACAACTTATTGCACAAACTGTTTTAAGTGTTGTTGACATTAAATAGTAACCCATGCAGTTACTATGTTCCTCAATCTTTCCTGTTAACAGCAGTATTGATTTGGTGGAAAGCAGAATTTACAAGACTATTTTCTGGTAAACTTGCCTGTATATGACCAAGGTTGCAGTCCTACTAACACAAGAACAGTGTGAGTTCTCCACAGGATTGGCTTAAAGGAACTGTTGTTTTGAGATTTTGAGAAGCATTAACTTTGATCAGAACAGCCTTTCTGTCCAAAATGTTATAACAAAAGCCTATTTTGATTATATCAGTCTGAAATGAGCTTAAATACTCCTGTGTGGAAGTGAATAATTTATTTATTACCTTTAATAATTTGTATTTATTAATGCAATGCAATATTTAAAAGTGTTAAAGGAACGGAAATGCACTGTAGTCAACATCATTAAAGAAAATGGTGAAAAATACTGTCAGGAAGAGAGGAGGGAACAATGCTATTGAACAGGGGTGACTTATTCTTGTTTCCATAAAAAGCTTACATAAAATCAGACTCAGAATGCCTCACACACACTGATGTTAGAAGGTAAGTATGAACATTATTCAGGTAATTTAGATTATAAAAGATAATTCAGGTTAAACGTGTGTTTGATTCACTTCTGATTCAACTTTACAAATCCATCTTTAGTGTGGATCCTCCTTAGATTACCAAGTGAGTTGTCTTTAAGACTGTAAGAATGCTAATTCTTACTCAATAGTTCTTAATACTTAAGACTGTAAGAATGCTAATTAAGACAGAAAGAGTTGGACCTCCAGAGAGGAGTTAATGACCAACAAAGCATATTTGTTTCTAGAACCTGTAAACAAAGAAAGTAAAAAGCCAAGGCTCTGAAAATCAGTGCTAATGATATCTGCTATTAGTATTTCCATTTACTGTTTGTACTCTGGTAGATCTATTTTATGCTGCTTCAAATATTATTTCCAATTAAGTTTTCTGTTAATACTGCAAGTTCTCCTCCAGTCAGAAGAACTTGGTTCTAAGGAGCGCTTCCCCAGTCACAAGTTGAATCCTCATCTGCTTTAGTAAGAAGCATTTGTTTTAAACCAAAGCATGTTGGCTTACACTGCTTACATTCTCAGAGACAGCTTCACTTTGCTGTTTCCCACTTTTGTCTTCAGGATCTTAGTCTTTCAAAACTTCTCTGATGGAGACTGGAAGTGTAGCAGATTGGTGTTCCACTGTACTGAAAGTGTTGTGCCCGCCTGCAGAGCTCATATTCCTGCTCTTGAAATGGCAGATTGAACTGGAAAATTAATGATCTATTGTGCTAACCTTTTTCAGGTTTGTGCTGTTATCCCAGCACTGAGCTTTGAGAAATGTTTTCCCTTTTCCCCCTAAAACTTCAATTTTTCAAGTTCTCAGCCCTCTCTTCTTTAAGTTCATGAGTGCCATCAAGAGTTCTTATTCATAAATCAAAATTGGGTTGAGGGAGGGCATTTGAGGTTTCTGGTTGCTGAAAGGAGAGAAACTTAATCCCTTTATGCTGTTCTTAAAAAAAACCTCTAAAAAATCAGTGCAAAAAGCGTGAATATTTTCTGATAATATTTATTGGGTGTATATTGAACTTGTAGAGGTTTTAGAAAGAATGAGTGATCCCAAATCATTCTGCAACTTTGATTTGGCCTTGCTACTTTTTTGCATTGTAAGGTTTGATTTTGTTCAGAGTTTGCAAGTACTATAGAACTTTATTTCAGGGAAGTCGGGTGACTTAATGTTTTCATCCAAATGAAACCTCACAAACAAATTTGGTGGGATTGAGATCAGCTATAATAACCTATTTTTCCTTGTTGGCTTTGAAGAAGGAGGAAAGTAGACAAAATGGAAAGAGAAGTGCTTCACTTGACAGTTTTAGAAGAGAGATAAGTAACAGCTTTCTCTTTCAGAAAAAAAAAAAGAGATGTGTACATTCTCTGTACATATACTTCATACTGAAGTATGAAATAGAGACTGTCTGCTGGACTTATCCTCATCTCGTAAGAGTCCATTTCTGCCAAGACTTATTATCTAGAATTTTATAATCTATATTATGCAGATGAGAGTGGATTATTTTGTTTTACACATTAGAAACTTTGATTCTGTGAATTAAGTAACTATAGTACTAATCAACACATACCTTATTTTTAAATTGAAACTCAAATAATATAGTCAACATACTGTTAAAAAGTAGTTTAAAACATGAAATATGAAAGAAATTCACCTCAGATGGACATCATGCATAAGGACAAAGCTATATAAGCAGCATCTGCAAGGAAGTAGTAGTTAGAGCCTGAAATCAGTACTACAAAACTCAAGGTGCATGAACGTTTCTTTTTCTCCAGATATAAAGTGATGGGCCCTTAGTAGGTTCACTCCATTAAGAAAAGACTGATGAGTGAGACTAGAGGCCACACAAAGTCTGAAATACAAATATATGAGTTCTTCTCTTTCAGCATCACTTCTCTTTCTGGCACTTGGCACACTGTTGTTTCATGGCTCTCATTCCAGTAAGCTGTAGTCATTTACTCACTTAGCCTGCCTTAAACATAAATTTCTTTTTGCAGCCATAGTCATCAGCTCTTGAAAGAACTACCAATTAATAATGAAGGCCTCTGTTGCGGCAAGAATCTCCTTGCAATAGGAAAGCTTACTGTAGTGCCTGCATTGCCCAAGAGAAGAGAGACGGATCTCAAACTCTTACATTGCCAACTTTTTCTTATAGCTGATTTCTTCTGTACCCAGTCAGATACTTTTGCTTTATTGCAGCCCTGCCCAGAAGTACTTCAGGATGAAGTATATTGGATATGGACCCCATTTTTACCTTATATTTTGTACATATTTTATTGAAGTTAACCATAGTGCTTATAATTATTTGAAAATGCCTCGAAAAATTATTCAAACTTTCTTAATGAATGTATGACAGCAGTATCTTACAACAGTAAGAATGAAAAATGTCAGCATTTCAAATTTGGCCTGTCAAATGTGTCATCATATATTACTTCTCTTTCTCATCTTTTGGGGAATTTATCCCCTTACTATCTGGGGGAAAAAAATGCTCCCAGTAACACAGGATCCATTCCACTTTCTTTCTCTCTCTGCCCTGGAGGTCATCTGATATTATTGAAAGCTAATATTTGTTCCAAACTGGCACTGCTGGTGGCATCAAAAAAACTCTACTCTCTTGATTACTTTCTCTCTTGAAGGACTTAAAACACTGACTGTCTCTACAGTCTATTCAGCTTCTAAAGAAATAGGGTTGACTTACTGGTCTTACTCCAAAAATAATCTTTTCTGTCTTCATAGTTTTGAAGCGAACTTCTTGCGTTTTGTTTAATGAGGAAACACTTCTGCCACAAAATTTCCATAAGGGAAACCATGAGGTTTTTTTTAATGAAAACTAATCCCTGATAAGGAAGGGCATCAGAAGCATAGCTATTTTGTACCTTGCTGGTCTGGCCAAATCACGTGGGGTTTCTTTACTTCCACATTGACTAAAAGAACAATAAGTTATTTGGTATAATGATCATCTATGTTGTGGACAAAAAGGCTTTATTTCTGTATTTTCTATAAAAAAAATTTCATTTGAGATTTCAGTTTTATCTCATGGTAGTCATATAACATTTTGTGAGAAAAGGAAGCACTGATAACTAAATCTTATTTGAGAGAAATACGGAGAGATGCATGTAAAGATAGGACTGCAGTAAACAAAGGGCAGTAAGAACAGTGGAGTAAAACCCTCAGAAAACTTCTGGCTGTTTCTCTTGCAGACTGAAGGCATGATTCCAGCACAGTTCATGTACTTCTTTTCCAAACACTAACTTATTCTGCTATCTGGAAAAAGCCATGTGGCTCGTGCTGTCTTCCCACAGGTACCTTTGCATAGGAAGGCAGCACTGTCCTTACTGTCACAGCCAGCCATAATACTTACAGGATGGATATGGGGCTGTGCCAGACATTGTCAAACGTGCAACAGATTAAAGAGAACACAAGGTGAAACAGTATGTTGGAAAAGTAAATTAAAATGTAGCATATCCACACCACATTAAGAATCCAACTGTTCTGCGGAAGACACCCGTATGCTCCTCATCAGTGGCAGGGTTTCTTCCACTCCTGAGTGGTCTGTTCATATAAAGGAGTTCTCCCAGCCCTAGGAAATGCTTTCTGACAGTGTGATGAACTAATGCCAAAGTCTTGTTTTCCTTTAATGGGGATAGAAAAATACATACTCTAAAAAATTTATAATTGCTGTCTATTTCAGCAGTTCAGTTAAAGATCAAAGTCAGATCAGTGAAGATTTCTATTTAACTATCCAAAAGTATAGCTTTTTATTTATCATTCTGGTAGTAAATCCTTGCTTAACAAGAAATCTTTGTGGGCTTCTCTGTCCAAAACCAGTTGACACGTTTAGTTGTACTTTGAACTGTGTTTATCTAACAATATGATTACTTCCAAGATGAATGTAGTTCATCTGAAATTTTCAGAAATTGAGTGCACTTTTTCATCAGTTCATAATGCTTGTCACAAAAAACCCTCCACAAAAACGTAGCAGACTGATACACTTCTGACACAAAAAAGAGAAAATAATAAAAAGGAGATATAACTTTCACTTCAAATTTAGATGAACAGTATTTGTCATTCCAAATCTGATCAGTTGAAACATATTTAAAGTAATTAAATAAGCAGAACATGGAGTAAACTTTTCTTTTGGAGTTCTTGCTGTTTTCAGTCTTCCTGAAATTGGTCGTCCAAGCTGCAAAAGAGGGCAGGGATATTTGTACTCTTATCCTAATGAAATCCTAAACAGTTTCCCAAGTGGCACCTTCAGTGCAACAGTGGCTCTCCTTTGTTCTACTCCTCACCTCTGACCATAGCAGCTGTGGAGGTCTCAAACCTCAGCAACAGTTTGGGCTGTGCTCTGCTGCTGAGGGAAGATCTCAACATCCCTCAACCTGCTCAGGTTGAAATCAGCCCTGACTTGAGCAGGAGATTGCATTAGGTCATCTCCAGAGTTTTCTTCCAACCTAAATTATTCTATGTGTTCATAAGAAGTATAAAAATAGGAAAATATGTCAAAGTTATTAGTTTGCAGTGTTACTTGTCTGGGTTTTTATTTGGCATAATAAAGATCACCTGTAGAACAGCTGCATTCTGATCACTACAGAAAAGAGTAAAAATCCATCAGCTTTAAGTGCTGGCAAATGACTCCACTCCAGTATAATAAGAAATGTGAAAACTGGATATGAAAAAGTGGAACTGGATTCCTGCAAGGGGGAGATCTCCTACCAGTTCTGAGATACAGTCCTTGGGGAAATTAAAGAGATGACTCAGTGTAATGCACAGTGTGCCTGTACAACCAGTAAATCAAAAGAGACAGTGTCACAATCCATTCTTTTTTCTCTTATCTAGCAGAGTATTTTGTTTTCATTTGCAGTACAGAACAAGAAATGGGATTTCAGTTCACAAATGTGACAGACTACTGACTGAACAGGCTTCAAACAAAGACAAGAAAATGTTCTTTAAATGTTGCAGAAGATAACTCACAGACATGGTAATACTTATTTTTAGGGGTTTTGTAGATCATCTGCATTGCCATCTTAATGTTAAAATTTCTCACTAGGTTGACACATTATCATAAATATAATTGTGAAGCTTTCTGATTCATAAATTTTGAACTGAAGATGTAAATGTTGTAAATGTCCCGGACACAAAGTTTGTCTATAGGTATGCAGTACTTCTATCTAGATTAAGGGAAATTGAAAAAAAACCAAGAAAATAGAATTTTATGGAGCTGTTGGGTTTGGTTTGGTAAATAATTTGTATTAGCAAATGAAGATCATTGATTTTTTATTTTTAAATCTCTAAACTTATTTATTTTTGCAGTACGCATTTGAGAGATAAGTATGACTAATGTAGATGCTGGGGATCTCTGAAAATCCTACCAGAAGTTTTGAATTATGATTTGTATTTGAAAAATTGCTTAGGAATATTTAAATTACTATTAAATCAGAGTACTTACTACTTTATCAGCTGTAGACCCATTTTGTTACTAGAAAGTCAATATGAATAGAATATATTGTGGAGGGCTGANAAGCTCAGAGTTATGCTAAAGATGACCCAAGAGGAAAGTGGGCTTTGTTACATACTGATGACTAGGAACTCAAGGATGGGACAGATGAGCAGCAAAAGTCAGTTTCCGTGTCAACATACCTTTGGAAAAAGCATTCTTCCAGCAGTTGTCTCCCTTTGATACTAAGGGGAGTCAACATTCCCAACAGATGGACAAGATCATGGGTTGAGGTAAAGACAGTTTAATAAGAAAAGCAAAAGCCACATATGAAAGGGAAGAAGAAAACACAAAATTTATTCACAATTTCACGTAAGCAGACAGACAACCAGTGAATTTCTGGGAAGTGGGGAATTGGTACACATGGCAATTCTTCAGAAGGCAAACACCATAAACTCAAATATCCCTCCCTTCGCCTTTCCACCCTCCCTTTGTTGGCTGACTATGATGCACACAGTGTGGAATATCTTTTGGGTCAGTTCAGGTCAGGTGTCCCTGCTGTCTCCCCTCCAAACCTCTTGCTTGTCTACAGCCTGTTGACCTTCTGAGTGGTGGGTTGGAGAGACAGCCCTGGTCCTGTGCAAGCACTGCTCAGTGATAGCCAAAACATCAGTGTGTTACCAACACCCCTGCAGCTATAAATGCAAAGCACAACACTGTATGGGCTGCTAAAATGAAACTTAAGTCCTTCCCAACCAGACCCAATGTGTGTAACAGAAGGAGATGTGCAGTATTATGTCTGATTTAAAGCTGTATTTAGAAATGCATATACTTTTTTGTTCACTAGAGCATGTGAAAAAGACATTTAAAAAAAAATGAAAATGAGCAATATATCTGACATGTAGCTAGAAAAATATTTAGTTTGAAAAATAATAAAAGTTTAAGGTAAAGTGTATATAAATGTTATTTATAAATGAGATTTTAAACTCCTGAAATCTGATCATTTAATCATACTGTCCTTCTAGTGACTAGTTTCTGTTGATTAGGTCTCACATATTGCCTTGTACCTTCATACTGGTGTGACCATTGCTGCTTGAAAGTGAGCTGTTTACTATTTCTATCTTCTCCTTTAAAAGGTCAAATGTTATTGAACAAGGCTTAAAATACTTGTTTTTACCTGAAGAATTGCATTTGATCTTATCTGCTTCTAAGCATTCTCATGGCTTCAACTGGTTTCAGAATGCAGGGAGAATTTTTGCACTGATTTTTTCTGAGCAGAGAGGAGGGTTTAGAATTGCTCTGCCAAGCCATCCAGCAACCTTTTACTTCTTCCATTCATCAGTGTAGAATATCAGTTTAATTACAAAATCTACCACATAACCAATAAGAAAACTCAGGAAGCACTTCAAAACACATTGGTGGTGTTCCTGAAGCTTGAGCGCATCCAAGGTAAAGATCTTAAGGTATCCTTATTAAGGACCCTATTTGCTTTAGCTAGTAACATGTGGATGATAACTTTCAGTCAGTATAGAACTATTTCTGAATCAAACTATCATTGAAGAGTAGCATTTTGAAATGTTTTCCACAATGAGCATCAGACAAAGATATTTATTCCACAGTTTATTTAATTATGTTTATGTCTGTCCTGATGTCATCTTTTCAACTTTAGATTTAACTTAATATTTTAATGAAATTTTAATTGCAGTTTACTCATTCTTTTACAGGTTTCTTATTGACAATGTTTTATCATGTCTTTGAAATGTCTTTTTCAATCTTATGTATAAGTTAAAAGGTGAATTTTTTCAGTTAGGATGGTATTTTCCAGACCACATATTTTAACTGAAGTCACTGGTTTTAGTTGCAGTTTGGGATGTGTGTAGGCCTAAAAGGAATATTAGACCTTCAATCTAGTAATCTGAACTGTGCCAGTCTTAAAACATAAAAATCCATATTTGGTCATATTTCATAATTTAAGAATCCAATAAAGATGAGTTTGCATTTAACTAACTGCTTTTACATTTAATGGGACTGAAATCCCCGGAAGATGATTTATCTGATTCAGAGGTGTTCTTGCATGTTAACAAGGTAAGCTAACATCTAGGCAGCATCAGTGTGTTATCAGCAGTCTTTAGGTCACAAATCTAAAAGACAGCACCATATGAGATGCTATAAAGAAAATTGGCTCCATCTCAGCCAGACCCAGTGCAAATTTTTAAGATAAATCAGATGAATTATGTCTGTAAAGTGCTTATTCTTCTCCATTGGCTCTGGAGAGAAGTGGAGTCTTCCAGGGAATCCTAGAATTACTAGCTGAAATTGAGACTTTTTTTTTAAAGTCTGTAGTTGAGATAAAACATAGTATTTGTAATTTACTGACCTTAAAAATGTAGCCAAAACCATAAAAGCTTAGTGTTTGAGTATCAAAAATGCATGTGCACACATCTTTCTCTCTCTCTCTCCTCTCTCTCTCTGAATGCATGTGCATATCTCTCTCTCTCTCTCTCTCATCTTTTCATTGTTTGAAGATGATGTGCTAGTCCTTAGGGAAAATTAGGAGAATATTCTTTTCAATAAAGTTCAGAACACAAATTTTATATTTTCTTCATTTGTGTGTCTTGCAGTTGTATTACAAGTGACAGTGCCAGAGCAAAAACCTGAGCAGTTCTGTGTGGTTCTGATGTGTCTGTCTTCCAATAACTCACTTTCAAGACATTAAAAGAATGTATTGTAAAATAGACACTCTGCAATAGAGATCTGTTGATTTGAGGGTAAAATCCAAAAAAACCTTCTGTCACTCTTTCCTCTATATTTCAACAATAATTTTATTTAAAATCCCTACAAAATGATATTGTAAGGACCAGAAAATAAAGCAGTCAGCACAATACAGAGCAAAGTTATATCAAGTATTGGACTGATATCAACTATTGGATGCTTAAGAAGTCACAGCAAAGGTGTTTGCTTTGTCAGCCAAGGAGTGGAAGAACAGGCTGTCTTCTTCACTGTGTTTTCCATGTGAAACTCTCTGCTGCAATTACGTGCCAGCTCTTGTCAAATGACTGGCCCTAGACACAGTTGTTCTTTATATACAGTTTTCAAGTAATACAGTAAAGAAACAATCTCCTCAATTTGGTAATTTGTACTTTGCTTGAAGTCTAGTTCTTTTCCATCTGCTCTGCAATCTGCTGCTGATAGTACATTATGAGGGAAGCCAACCAAATCCTCAGACCAGCTCCTGAGTTGTCAAGCCTCATTTTCCTTCCATTTCTTCTGGTACCTGTGAGCATGGCAAATAATTTTTTCCTTAACAACTCTAGTGTCTATATCTCAGTCTGATTTTATAGACTGAAGC
This sequence comes from Orthonyx spaldingii, assembly GCA_013397795.1. Taxonomy (NCBI): domain Eukaryota; kingdom Metazoa; phylum Chordata; class Aves; order Passeriformes; family Orthonychidae; genus Orthonyx; species Orthonyx spaldingii. Next base: position 158,915 of record VZTJ01006418.1, on the reverse strand, counting down.
AAGACTGATATACACCAGTCATCTTCAACAGATTCAAACCAAACCTACATAACAGAATCATGGGATCATAGAAAGGTTTGGGTTGGAAGGAACCTTATAGATGATCTAGTTCCAACCCCCCTGTGATGGGCAGAGATGCTACCCACTAGACCATCTTGCTCAAAGCCCCATCCAACCCAAAAGATATTTTCTGTTGTTTGCACCTCTAAGTGGTTTTAAATAATAACTTTCACTCCTGTGACCATTTCCTAATTAATTTTGCTTTATCCACAGAATATTTGCTATGTGTTACAGGCTGTAGAACTTGGAGAATATTTTAGAACAAAGCATTCACAGAGGAAGTGCCTCACAAGGTTCTTATTTAGAGCTAATTTGTGGCTATATGAGATTATAGTATCCCGTTAAAGGCTGGGCCAAGGCAAGTTTAGGCAGGACATTAGGAAAAAATTCTTCAAAGAAAGAGTGATTGGGCATTGGAATGGGCTGCCCAGGTTGGTGGTGGAGTCAGTGTTCCTGGAGGTGTTTAAAAAAAGACTGGATGTGACATTTAGTTCCATGGTTTAGTTGATAAGATCCCTTCCAACCCAAGCGGTTCTATGGTTCTGATGTTCTGGGCTGGTACAAACTCTCAGTTCCTTGAACAAACTGCAGTTTCAGTCTCCTCTTATACGCACACACCTTAATACAGCAAAGGATTTCTAGTCAACTGTAAGCACTAAAATGACATTATAGAAACCTTGATCTTGCTCCTTTGTTTGAAGTTCAGATTTTAACTGAGTGCTTTTCAAGGAAAGAATCTCTCTCTCTCTTTTTCCTCTTGCAGTAAGACTTGCTGTGCAGTGCTGAGATTCTAGACAGTTCAGTCTTTAGAAAAGGAGTAGCAAAATACAGGTGGATCTAAATATTCCTCTTTAAAACTTTTGAGGATTGTGATCATGTCTGTTCCATTTTGGGCTATGACCTTTCTTCTTTTTCAAATATATTAGAATATATTTCTACATTTCTATGTATACTTGTCTTGTAATTTCCCTTCATCAGATTTGTCAGTCCAGTTTCCCAATTCTCCTACCCTTTTTCCTTCTTTTAAATATTTTCTTTTAATATTCTTCTTTCCCTGTTGCATATGATCTTCTGTGGTCTTGGCTGATTGTTGGTCTCCCTTTGGTCCTCGACAAATTCAGCATGCAATAACTTGTCATGCTGAGAGATCTCAGTACAAACTGGTGGCATCTATGGAGTAGATGTGTGTGCCATTCATGTTCATAAAGAAGCAGTTGAACAGAGATTATCCAAGGCCTTTTGCTACACTTATTTTTAAGTTTTGCCTGTATGCAGCAGAAAGATCCTATAGTAAGAAGAGTTTATATTTTAATTCATTCTTAGTGTTTTACCTTCTTCTGTCTCTCAGTGTCAAAAAAATATTAACTTATATCGTACCTAAGCAGTAAATGCTTAACTTTTGTATTATTTACATGAATATAAAATACGTTTTATGGAGAATGTTTCACAAATACTAAACTATGTAATAATGTGGAATTAAAAATGGAATTCTGTCTTCCTGCTTCAAACTGTTTGGGGTGCTGTATAACACTTTATAATACTTTATTTTATTGAACTCTAATGATACAATAGGAAGAGAAAAATCTTGTCTGTTTGCATAGAAGTGCTCTATGCAAATCCTTGGCTGCTTTAGAACTGTGTTAAGTGTATGAAGGCTGGGCATGATCGAAAGAGACCACTTGAACTAGAAATCTGGAGCAATCAGTTGTAAAGTGCACTCATTCCCCAGTGCTCTTTTAAATTTTATTCAGACATTTAAGTAACGTTAACTTTACTTTTGAGAAAGGATTTAGATTTAGATAAATAAGTTTAAATAAATGTGACTTAAAAAAAATAATCTCTAAGTATAATAATCTCCTACCTATATTTTTTCTGTGATTTTAGCTGTTTTATTTAATTATTACTACTTGCTTATTTGATTGAGCTGTCAATGATCTAATTGTTAAGAAATCTTCATCTTATCCTCAAACTACCATGAAGTCCTATTTTTTTCCTACTTATTCAGCAAACACTCCATAGCCTCCAAGGCAGGTATTACATAGTTTCCCCTTCTTAGTAAATTTATACTTCTGCAAAGCAAAGTAGCAGGATTATGTCCATCCATCCATCCATCCATCCATTCATCCATCCTCAGATATTTTCTCTGACTGGTCTTATTTCTGACTGACTCATTCATTTCAAATATTACTCCCCTTATAGAGAGTAATCAAAGGAATACTTATTTTTGAAAGATCGGTTTACTTGAATCACCTGTTCTGCAACCTTGACTTTTCTGTAGGGTTTTTTTACAATTTGAGCAATCATGATACAAAGTCCCAGGTTGGTTTTGATAATGTAAAACAGTCATTACAAGACCTACACAGTCATTGTCCCACAGCTTTGCATATATTCTGTGGTCTTGTTTCATAAGACAGCATGACAAGTTTCTTGTGAAACAATAATATTTAAATATAAAATTAAAAACTGAAATATCAATTTTGATACTATTCAGATGTAATTAAACCTTAAATAATGTTACTTTTGAAAGATGAACATTTTCATATCTGTACTTAAACTTTGAATTCTCTAAAGAAATATCTGATCTTGTTCTGTATTGTAGTTTGAGGTAGGAATAACTTGTCTGAAAGAAAATTCTGCACAATAAATGTTAATCTAAAATGATTTGGATATGAAGCAATTTTTCCCAAGAATATTTTCAGATTAGAAAAAGTTCCTGTCCCAAACCAGCAAAAGAAATTGAAATAATGCAAAATCTTATGATATGCAGACTTGGAAAGAAAGCTGGAATTACCATAAAAATAGGTAAAAAACCCGCAAGCTAAATATTTATAAATAATTTAATTTTAAAATCAAGCTACAAGATTGTTTTCAATTTGAGAGCTAGCAAGTGTTTTTTTTCATTTTATACATATGCCTGTATTTTCAGATTTACAATTTTCCCCCGAGTCTATAAAAGCAGTATGCTCCTTCAAGTGATTGCAGGATCTGCATGACCTCCAATCTTTTAGTAATAGTAAAATACTTTTGATCATTTTTTACCCCTGATAAATTTGAAGGAATCATAAGTTCCATCAGCACTGGCAGTACAAACCCACAAGCTAAGTCGAATATCCCCATATCTTATGTAAAAGGTAATGTGAATAGATTTGAAATTGTCATTTAAAGCTTGTAGGTCAGTTAAATCACCTTTTAACCTATAAAGTATGTCTTCTCATCTTCAGATAGCCTGACATATCGCTGTAGTAACTCTGGAAACAAGAATGTCAAAATTAAAATTTATCACACTGTACAGCTGTAGTAAAAAAACCAACCAAACAAACAAAAACAAAACCCAAACAAAAATCCCCCAAACCATTTTAGCCTGTGTAGCAGGAATTACTCTGCTCCACCACATGTTTACATACTTCGATACAAATTGTAAGGTGAGCTATAGGTCAGACTCTACTGCTTTAAAAATGGGCGTCTATATGCAGGTTGGATGCCTCCATATTTCCTAGTACTTCTCATATTCAGACTCTGTCTAAAATGTTCAAATACCATTCCAGCATGTGGTGCAGTGAAGCACCTCACCTTGTTCCATTTCAAAGAAAGAGTGATAAATAGTCACAAATACATAGGCTCTTGCAATCTCTTCCACTGTTTAGGAAAACACTAGAAGTGCCCTGGTCCATGTGGGAAGAACTATCCTCTGGCCACTTGTTATTCAGCTACAGGATATCACTGGTTCCTGAAAATAAATTGTTGAAAGGAGGCACATGATCCTTGCTTTACTCAATCATTACAGCAGACCCTTGAAATTCAAACTAATATTAGTCTTTATAAAGCCTTAAAACATTGTCATTAAATAAAAAAAATCTGCTTTGTTTATAAAATTAAATTAATATAATATTAAAAAAGCAAACTCTAGAATTTTACACAATTTTATCTTACATGATGGGGTTACAATTCTTTTCAGATCCAGCTCAAATTCTCTTCATTTATGATCACTTAGAATCTGTGTAGCAAAGATTCTGTGTCGACATTGTTTTGTTTCCTCTGTTCCAACTCATTAACTTATGGTTTGTTTTTTGTAGTTCTCTGGCATTTCATTATTTTATAATAAAACCCCCAAATCTTTTTATCAATTTTTTATGGAAGTTTAGTAAGTTAAAAAATGATTGATATGCAAAGTTGCATCATCTCCTAATACTTACAAGTTTTTACTAAAATTTACTAACATATTTTTCTGCTTCTGCTTTCCCAGTTTGCTGTTTACAAGTGTTTTGTAATAACTGCAAATTGTCCTACTTTCCACTTTCTGAATAGCAATAATACTGCAGCTACTTTTTTATTCAGCATTGCAATAATGCATTTAAACTTTTCTGTCATCCCTACAGCTGAAAGAGATAGAAAATACAAACTTTTGCTGAAATTTACTGAATTTTCAAGTTATCAAAGCACTTGGTTAGTGACAGAGTTTCAGCTATATTATTTTATTTAATTTTGTTTGTATTCTGTTGATGACATGAACAGTTCTCTTTTCTTCTAAGTGAATTATATTTTGTCTTTGAACTGCCAGTTCTGAGAATATTGCTACACATCTGTCCTTGTCCCTTCTTAGCTGTACTAAAATGTCAAAAATGGGCATGGACATGTGAAAGCCATGTCCCTTTCTGAAGAGTACAGCCAGTGCAGCTTTACTCAAATCCATTCTTACTAGTATCTAACCAAGTTTAAAAACAAACATTATTTATTTATTTAACAGAAAATGTTTCACCCCATCTCTTTTTCTAAATTACTAATCTATCTTCACCTTTATAAATGATTTGCCTGTTACATTCTTTAGTTTCTGTTTTTATTTTAAAATATGTTAATGCTATTTCCAAGTCTGTTCTTTTCAAATTTTAGTAGTTATTTCTGAAATATCACACACCAAACAAAATATCTGTATTTTAAGATAAGCATATCTACAGCATTTAACAAATGTAACTCCCCCCCCCCCACCAAAAACCTGTTTACAGAATTTTTCTAAATTTTAGTAACTCTGAGCATACATTTTTCTTCAATGTACATGTATCTCATTTAGGTTGCTGTTTAGCATTCTTGTAGAAAATTAGCACTCATTATCCTTCTCAGGAGTCATACAGCAAGGGCTAGGATTGCAAACTTCTATGTTTGCAGATCATGTTACAGTAAGATGAGTCAAGATCCTCCATAAACTCTCAAATTTGGGCTGCCCAAGGCTACTTGTCTTATTTGTGTCACTGGACACCTGTTTTATCTAGCATTTTGGCACTTTTTACTGTAAAACTATTCTGATATCATACTATATAGGCAAATGGAGTGAATCAAATAGTTCATTTAATGTTCCAGTGCATAGTACAGTGTTGCAGATTAGTTGCAGAATTTTACTAGCCTATTCAAACAAATGCTAAAAAGCAACATGATTCTCTTAACTTGTCACAGTTCTCCTAACTTGTTTTATTATCCACTAAAATAATTTTCAACATGCAATTCACTTAGCAGTGAAAAAATATATCAGTCCTCTCCTGCAGTATCAAACTGGCATGTAAGAGGCAACTCCGTGTGTCATTGCTTCAGTAAAAACAACTTACGCAGCCGTCACAGAGTTGAAATGGAAGCATAAACAACCACATAGAAACAGCTGCAGTGCTTGTGTGATTGTGTGGTGGGGACAGGGAAGGTTGTGCTATGTGTGTAGGGGTGAGTGCTCACCTCTTAGCACAGTAGAATTAGAAATGTTTCTGCAGCTTACCCTTGGCTGAGCATTGCAGCCTATATTTGCAACAGAAAAATGCTAAACGCACTCAGTAGCCTTTGTTTTTCTTTTCCCCGACTAAACAGAATATGTATTTTTATGATACACATTGCACATGAATAGCAAAAATCCTGGAAAATTTGTAAAAGATCTCTCATGGACATAATGAATTTGAAAAATCATTTTGTTTCATTCTTTTGTCAGGCACCTTTTATGCTTTTTCCCATACTATCCTGTCCATCATAAATGCCTTGTAGTGGAATCTGTAGGGTTAGTACATAATTTTCATTACAGCACTTGCATAATGATGGAGAAAGGTACTCATCTGAGGGAAGAAATCTGGATTCAATTCACAACTTATCCATTAATTGTCTCCAATTTTATCTGTCATTTAGGGTTTGACAGACACACACAAAAATGTAGGTGTAGCAAATCTTGTCATTTAAACTCACTGGAAGTATGTGCCAGCACTCACCAAAGTTTACCTTTACCCACGGAGGCTGCATCTCTCCCATTGCAGAGGTCCTTAACACTTTTGAATTTGGAGATCCCTAAGATTTCTCCAGTAGAGATGAAGACTCTCACAGTCTCTGGCAGTAGGCCTGTCACTATGAGTTACTTTTTGCAGCTCCTTTAGATGTAAGCTGTTGGCTATTTTCAGATATGACATCACTATGCCGTACAAGAAAATCATCTAAATTAACATCTGACTTTGAATTGCTGTCAAATCCATTGATTGTGAAGACAGCCTAGGAAGACTAGCATCATTAGGCAAAAGTTAATCTGTATGAATACCACCTGATCTCTAAAGAGAAGTCCAGACTATGGGGCATGAAGTGCTTTTGCTTGGTTTATTGGAATAAGATCCACAAAAACCCACACAGGAAACTCCTACAACTAGCAGTTGAAAAAGCTACATCAAGAACAAAAATATGTTCAAAATCCTGTCCCAATTTGCTCAGGCACCTGAATTAGTACTGTACTTGTGACCTAATCCAAACACCTATACTGACCAGTGACATCCATTCTAAAAGTGAAAGAAGGAATATTTTTCTTATATGTGAAAGATGATCCTTATACAAAATATGGAATATACAGCTTCAGTTTCACCTCACCTAACAGAGGCTGAAACCTATTTTTCATCCTTTTGTGTCATCACCTTTTCTTTTTATGTTGAGAATGACAGTGAAATGTGATTCTCTAACTTTGAAGGGCATTAAACCAGTGTCCCTTGGAATAGAGATTGGATCTCATGTGTACCCTACTATTTAAGTTAAATGCATATACTTCTTCTACATTAACAGACAGAATTGCAATTGCCGCGTTTTTCAATGGGCCTTGTCTTATAGGCAGGCTTGCAAAGCTAGAAATTAAATGGCCTATTCCTGTGGACAGTGAACAACTCCTGTGTATCCTAGCAGCAAACTTCTAATGGCTTGGGAGCTCTACTAACAAAGTCCCCAGTGTATGTTACATAGCCCTTGGGCCTGTAGACTGATGAGCAGACGTTTTCAGAATTACAGTTCTGCTGCCTGATTTCAAAAAAATGTGTATAAGTAAGTTACCAACCAGAGACGCTCACTTACAGCATCAGTCCATCAGTCTCAGGTGTTCTGCACCATGCCATGGATCCGCCTCACTATAGCCAAGCTGTTTTTGCTTCTCAGATTTTTGTGTCTTGGAGATTAGCCTGCTGAGCCTCTTGTGGCTGTTACCTCTTGGATGTCTTGTCAAGCAAAATCCCTGGTTCAGTGCCTCTTAATTCTCTCTGTTCTGGTGTCACAGAAGAAGTTTCATCTGTATCTCTAAAGCATGCACTGGGGATGGTTAGGGACTGGATGAATAGCTATTGTGCTCTCTATACTGTTTGCTGGTAGCTATGCATTATGCCATCCTCATTGTGATGTGCTAGTTTATAAGACAGCAGATCTTGCTGTCTCTGGGTGCCTTCCAGTTCCCCATGGCTCTGACTTCAATTCCTAACATTGGAAAAATAGCTTTTCAGCTGAGTGAAGTGCTACCAAGTGTCTCATTTGCCATTCTGTCATTTTAGAGTGACAAATATAGATCAGAAACTGTATCTGCATCTTTTATGTATGTTTTCAGTTATTCTGACACTCTCTGCCTCTTGTAAATTAAGAGTAATGGAAGCTTGTGGTGCCACATCTTAACACATACTTCTTTGCAGCCTGTGTGAACTCCCGTGTTGTCACTTCTTTGCCAATGTCAAAGCATTTCACTTTATCAGATGCACCGAGGAAGGTGAGTTCCATATAGATAATCAGCTATTTAGGGAGAAGGCCAGATAATAAAACCACCTCAGAAAAGTGCATATCAGACTGCGGGACATGTACAGACTTTTTGTTACTCAACATAAAAGACACCTAGGCCTCCCCTCCTTTTTAAAAAGCATTAGGTTACCACTCTCTGTGGGTGCAGTTCTTGTTGACTCTGTACAGAATATGCACTGTGTGCTATGTGCCAGCCCAGTGCCTGCAGTACTCTAGAGTGTATAAAGAACCAGCTGAAGATGAGTTAAGGTGCATCAAGTTTGCTAAAATTGCTTTAAAAGGCAACTAAAACCTCCCCAAAGTTTCTATACTGTCATTGCTGTCCCTGGACACCCAGAGTTCTGTTCAGATCAGATGTGTCTGGGTTTTCATTTATGTCACAGGCCTCACAAGAGATCCAGATCCCTTTGGATTATCATTTGGAGACCAAGTCATGTCACATCACTGGGAATTACTTAGTCACATAGGTTTAACAATGCCTTTTTATATGTGAACATGTTTTTTTGACATGCTAGCCATCAAGCAGTAATATAAAGCAAGTAAATCCTTGACCCAGTCTGACTAAGCTCCATTGAAACTTTGACTTCCTGGTTTACACATATATTTAAGTGTCTCCATTCAAACTATAGTCCATTCTTAGATCCTGTGTTTAGCACTGAGTCTCAGTCATGATATTTTTTCCAGTGCTTGGAACAGTGTCTATAGCATCACGGTGACTTGTGCATCTTTATCCAATGTAAAATTTAAAACCTTCCATTTGCTTTCAGACTGTTTGTCATTTTAGCAGCTTGTAGTGTCATCCTTCTTTGAAAAAATGCTCTGATATCTTCCTCTGAAGAAAATCTCTGGGCTAATGTTGTTGTCTCCCTCTTTATCCATTCTGTCCACACTGCTGCTGACTCCAGACACTGTTTAAATACATTGGGCTCATGTGTCTTTTTACTGACTCATCATTATTAACATACCTTTTGCGTCAACATGGATGTAGACAGTTACTTATGATTTTTATTTTTTTAATCTGTTTTAGAACTGAGATGTCAAGTCTCTGTTGTCTTTTCATTCCTCTGTTTTGTCATATTCTGTTAAAATATTGGTCTACCTTCCTTAGATTTTGGCCTGCTAAGAGCAGTTTCTCTGGAGCTGCAGCTTCCAGTCTTACTGTGAAAGACTCCCAAATCCCAATCACAAATTTGTCTTTTATCTGTAATATTCACAAGTATATTCTCCTCAGCCTTTAATTATTTGCACTTACCCAGTTTCAGAAGAACTTTTTTACTCTGAGCTTTAACTGCTGTATTTTTTCACTCAGTGTTTCCATAGGTTGTGCTGCTCATGCCATATGCTTGTGCCTTGGTGCAGAATACACATATGGTGAAGCAAACAGAAGCCTTTTGACAAGCTATAGAAAATCTGGGCTGACCATGACAGTTAACTGGAACCCAGCAGATCTTAGTCCTCCTGCAAGGTGCAGACATGGGTCCTAGCCAGGAAGCAGACTGAACAATTAAATAAAACTACTCTAATCACTAACTAAAGCTAGAAAAATGTGAGAATTTTCCACAATAGAATTAATTTTACTTTTGATAGTGTTATAATATATATCCTAATAACATCATCAGGAAAGCATGTCTTTTTTGAAAATGCCAAGTGTTCTCATTTCTATTTAAACTAAAATCTGAAAATGAAAACTGGAGGGTTAGGTTTCTTTTTTTAAATTCATTTTTAGCAGCCCCAAATCCCTATTTTAAAATAGTCATTTTCTCTTTGTGTTTTGAAATAATAATAATGCTGCAGAGAGCATAAAAGACACAGTGTGTAATACTAACAGTTAATGAAATAGTAATGTATTTCATTGCTATTTCTAATAAGATGACAATGCTAAAAATAGTCTTCCTGTTCATATAAAGTTGTAGCTGTATTTTAATCAGTACATGCACTTAAAACATGCACAGATTATATTCCTAACAGTTTCTTTATAATAATATGCTATTTTGACATTAACTGAAGGTTTGTCAATTTGCATATTTAGTTCAGGCATTAATTATTTGTAGACTGGAATGCACAATTTATACTAGGCTTCCTTGATGCTTTCATGTTTGAAATGACAAAAAGAACTTTTGGGAACATATGATGCTATCAAGTCCTTTCTGTGTATTTAAGTGTTGTATCCTGCTCATTCAACCTTATTATAAGCCTTGTGATACTTTTAACATTCATAAAAACAAGTGATTACACTGAGAATTCCAATTTCCATTAAAAAAAAAGCTTACGCCTGGTTTGATATCTCTTCTACTAGGTAATACCCATATTCAGGGATCAATGACCTCTCAGCCTTTCTGGTTAGCCCTCCTTGTGTCCAGCAGTGTGCCAGGGGTGGCTGTGGCAGGCCTGCCCTATATGACAGCCAGCCAAGTGGCCCATTTTGTGGGGGTGTTAGGCAAGTGTTTGCTTATTGTACACATGTAATCATGTATAATGCATATGAGAATGTGTAGTGCATATAAGAAAAGGTGAGAACCCTAGGGTTTTGTATGTATCTCCTACTGATGGAGAAGACTAAGGTACACTTTGCATTTGAGGGCCATTCCTTACAAATGACATTTATTGCCATGCCTTCTTTGTGAATAAGACGCTTAAGGAGTGCGTACTTGATGATTTTGTGCCTTCACAGATGCTACAAGAATGGCATGCCTAAGATGCAGGAAAAAGGAATTCCAAATATTTTCCAATTATAAAGCATGTGGGAGAATGTATCTGGGAGGAGTGTGCTTGCCTGTTCTCAGTCTTTCTTTGTTTCTGCTATTGCCCTCTCTTGGAGACAGAGCGTTGGAATAGGGAGACTTTGGGCTGACCTGGTGTAACTGTTCTTGGGTTCTTACATCCTTATTTATAACACAGTGAATTTAGGATACCAATGAGATTTTTAACTACATGGAATTTTATTCAAAATAGTTTGCAATTTTTTTTTTTATTATTATTTCCAGCAGAAAATCAGAGCCAGCATTTATGTTCTGTTCAACAGAAAAAATAAACAGATGATGTTTTTGTTAAGGATTTACCAGCTGAAAGGTCATAATGTGTATAATGAAGAGGGCTGTTACAGTAGGACATTTTTTATGTGCCATGGATGATATTTCAGTGATGATATTCAGTGATGATATTTCTACCTTACAACATATTAAATTCTGTCTAAGAAATTATACCATGCTGTGCATGTATTTGTGCTAGCAAGGCCTTCCATCCTGATCAGATATTTAGATTTTAATAGAACTGGCCCAGAAAGTGAGATTAGTTTGCATGGATCCAGTTGCAGAATTATGGTCTGTTAGCTCCTAGACATTGCAATATTTGGTATGTAGTAATGGAAGATTTGAATAATGGATAGCACAATGTTCAAGCACACTTTTACATGTAACTATGTCACTTGTGTGCACTCTTAAATAGGCATAACATTACATAAGCAATGTTTGTAAGTGTCTTGAAACAGAGGTATCACTTGTAAAGTTAAAATACAAGTTTGAATATTGCCATTCATATTCATTATCATCATTATTTGCACTTAAGAAGGATCGCCTCTTGTTGACCACTATAAAAGTCTTTTAGAAAAGGACATTAGTATTTTAAAAGGTATGCTTTTTTAGAAAGGTTTTAGTCTGGAACAAGTAACTTTACCGTCTTGATTGTCCTTATAGCCTCTTGCCGAACTTGAAGTTAAAAGTCAAATTACCATGTGAGGTTGTAAATCCTCTCTGTTGCATTTTTTAAGCAGAATGGAAAACCTTCTTTTGGATTTAAGTAAAATATATCTGTGAAAATAAATTGTATAAATCTAGAAACAGTGACATCTCACTGAAATTTTGCAAAACTTGCTTGCACTGAAGTGTTAAAAAACGTGGTTGTATAACTGATAGAGTGAAAAGTCAAGCAGCTCAATTATCTTTTTAAAGATACCTTAAAGATTTTAATTTTTCTTCATGGAGATTTTGCAAAGTCACCGATTCCAAGAATGCTGCAATTCTATTTGTATAAAGGAAAAAGATAAAAAGTGTAAAACATTTTCTACTTTCAGAAACTTTACATAATCCTAAAGTCTTTGCCAACTGTTATTTTAGCACCTTCAAAAGAGACATGGACTTCAAAATCAGATTCACATTGCATTTCTAATTGGAATCGACCCATATGGGTTCAGTTCTATGTCAAGACTCAGATCTAGCAGAATTTATTATGAAAGTAATGGGAAATCTTTCACAAATAATCATAAATTTTGTCACTAATGCAAGTTCTTTATAACTACATTCAGCAAATTGTATATCTTATGTTTGTGTTCTTGTTTCTACAGTGCATACATTATAACAGACTTCATGGGCATCAGGAATGAAAATTTTATGAAGATGGCTGCAGTTGGGACTTGGATGGGAGATTTTGTCACAGCATGGATGGTAAGAAACATAATTACATTTTAAAAGGAAAGGAATATGTTTGTTGCTTTCAAGGGAAAGAGGAGAGGAGAAGAGAGAAAATTCAATTTCTCTAAGTCAAGTGTTTCAACCCAGAAAAGTAAAAGGTTAACAAATGCATAATGATAGGTATTAAATTAGCCAACAGTCCTGAAAGGTTTCAGTTAAAATGTATCAGAGCGGGGTTTTTTTTTCTGTGAGTGGGAATTTTGCCACTGACTTCTGCACGGTGGACCTTCATTACTATGAAGTAGCATCACAACTTGCTATCCTGTGAAACAGTGAGTAACAGCTAAAGATAAGCCTGATGAAAAGAATTAAAAAGAGAAGAAAAATTAAACTGAAAAATGTGATAGAGAACAAATGGAGATGAGAGAAAGAAAGCAAGCCAGTTACATGCCAGCATTTGAATGTAGTCTGATGTGCAACTATCTGATTAAGTTTGTATCTAATTTAGGACTTAAAAAAAATAAAATTTTCACTTGGATTATACTTGTTACAAAGACTTTCTTCTGAAATATGTGCAAGCCAAAGATCAGCTTAGTGAAAGAGAACCAGAAAATGACAGTTAATTTTTGGGAGCAAAACAAAGCATGTGCACATTTTAATTGTTCAGGAAAAGCATTTCTTAAAAACAAAGTGATAAAAAGTGAACTTAATTCTTTTTTAAGATTAGGTTTTTACAATTAATATAGGTAAGATTTTTAGCAATTTTATTTTAATAATGTCTCCTACCCTCCATATTTGGCACATACTGCACAACAGACAGAAGGAAAAAAAAAAAAGCATTAAGGATTTTTTCAGGATGTTGTTCAGCATGTACAAGTGATTTGTTCAAGACAAACTGTGCTCTGTGAAATGGTGGCCATGAAAAGCAAGTACAGAGAAAATAATTTGTATATGCTTTACAGTAAAGACATTGCAGAACTGGTGCCTTGACTAATGTTGACAATTAATGTGGACTTCTTCTGAATTGGTAATAAAATTCATGAGTACTTCTGAATACCTTTAGCTTGCTTTTTTTTCATGGACTTCCTCATCTTTATTCCACTATTGAAGAGGAGATGATGCATAAGCTAAGTTGAATTGAGGGAGATCATGTACATCATACATATGTGACTTAGGGCTCCAGTGATAGATTACATACAAGTTGTACTACATTAGGTAATGTGGGGTGTTTTCAGTCCCTCCTTTCTCATTTCCATAAAAAAATCCTTGTTATGTGCAACACTGTATAGAGTATGGAAATAGGTGATTCAAGAGGCACAAGAATCCCGATCATTTTCTGTGTACTCAAAGCCCTCTCACATCTCTTCAGCAGTGGAAGCACAACTGGATTATGCTACAGCAGATTCCAGTGGCAGGTGGAGCTATCACTGAAGAATGGGAGAGAGACTGGGAGAAACTACAGAGGCAGTTTGATTAGAGGAGACTGTTTAAATTACTCTGGTTCTGTTAGCTTTCAGGAAGAGCAGAGAACATGGAATTGGAGGGTCAGTGTGTTTTAGGACATGCTTTGATTGCATGAGGAAAATTAAGAGGTGTAGTGATTCATGTTTAGGTCTTCAGAGCAAAAGGGAATAATAGTGCTTCTGCAATGCAAATCTCTAGGCAAAGTGTGTCAGCCAGGTAACAGAAATGACGGTGTTCAAGGGCAGCTGATCCTGGGAACATCAAACAAAGCTACTATGTCAGGTAGAGAGGTATAAGTGAGAGAGGAGATTGGACATCTATGCTGGTGCATGGGCATGTACATTGGTGCAAATCATCTCCCATGGTGCCTAATTTAACCAATCTCTCTTATGCTATATGAACAGAAATTCTTGTGTTATTTATATTTTAATTTGCTTGACTTTCTGCATGTAAAGCCCAGCATGGAATTGATGCCAAAGTGGTATGAGTCTTCTGTGGTATTGTTATGTTTTGTGAAGTTTCCCCATTCCGTTTTGAGACAGGAAAGAATAACAAACCTGTAAAGGAAGCTTTGCACATCTTCCCATTCATAGCAGTGCTTATATTTTCTAATGTTTAAAAAGATTTTTTAAAGAAACCATCCATCCATAGACTCCAAAGCAGAAGATAAAAATGAAGATGTAGCCTTCACTTCACTGTGCTTGAACCATACCAGAATTAGGATCTTATTCCCTATTTAATTGGAAACTTTTGGAATAAGCAAAAATAGAACAGATGGGATTCCACTTCAAAAATGAGTAATCAATAAATAGTACTATTACCCTAGGACAGTGAAGAGTGGCTTATTAAATCAGGAAAGTAGTTGAAATGGGAAAATATATTTTGGATTGCTGTTTGTTTTGGATTGAAAAGGCAGAAGTAAAACATTCTCCTCAACACTTCCTAGCTTACTGACTAGTTTGGTGACAGGATCTGACTCAATTTCTAATAAAATCAGCCATATTATTTTCATTGTGTGTAATGAGAATAGGGCCATGCTATGGGTGCACAGAAGCTTCTCCTTTGTACCTCTGGACAGGAGCGTCTGCTACTAATAAACACCTTTGCTGAAATCTGTAGTGTTAGATGTTCTAAAGTCTGTGAAGGAGGGAATGGGTTCAGTACACTGTCTGTCTCTCTGCACTTTTCCCTCTTTGAAGCCATGGAAGTATATCTTGCACCTGCTTTGACATGCTCTCCTGCTCCCATAAAAAGTGTATTGTCCTCATAGGGAACGCTTTCGAGGCAGACACCACAGAGTTTTGCACGGTAAGACACCTTGGAAAAAAAGGCTGGATTCCACCCAGACCAGCCTATAAACTAGCAATTATGACTGCCTTCTGGGAGAGTGCAAGTGGACTGAGGAAGGAGCTGATTCAAGGGCAGAATCTCTGATGCTTAGAGTGGCCTCTCTGTGAAGATGAGCAACTTGCTGCAGCTGTGCTTTTGTGAGGGACACAGTCCTGAGCATGTGTGCTAAGGCATGCTCAGAGGATGTCTACAAGAGTGGGTGGCACTCTTGTGAGTGACAGAGAGCAGAGTACAACCAGAGCTTTCTCTGTTCTTTACAGCCTCCTGGTGAGGTGGAACAGCCTGCTCTCCTCCTTCTCTCTAGTCACTGTTGGCTTTCAGACTGTCAAAACTATTGTTCACTTTTGGTGATGGCTTTTTGGACTCTACAAAGATTAACCCTGAGCTGTGAACTGTACTTGTGCCACAGGGAGAGCTTTGCTTACCAACTGCCATTGCCATTTGCATTAAAGAAATATTGCTGCCTACAAACCCTACGTATGTGTGTAAGAGTCTAGACAGTAAAAGTTTAGAAGTTTGTTGTATTTTTCTTAGACCTTGCTTGCAAGGATTATCAGAATCTGAAGCTGTCATCTTCAACCACTGTCTGGTACTGATCTCTATGAATATACCAGGCTGATCCTCCTGACAAGAGATCCTCTTCCTATTTACCTTCTTTCTGAATGGTAATTTAGTTAAGATTCTCTTTTCCCATGTTAGTTGCTAGAGAGAACTGGGAACTTTTGAGAGATCACTGAGCAGCAGAGACTCTGCCTGCTCCTATTATCAGAAACAATGATAAACTCAAGGGATGGTTTAGTATATGATTAATCAAACTAGTGTTTACATATGTATCATATTCTTTTTAATAAGAGAAGCCAGGAATTTTCTCATCACCGTGCTTTTGCAGAGTACTTGACACAATGAGTGTGAACGGAATCATTGTAGCAATTCCTGACTGTTCTTTTTGACACCTTTACTTGATTTCAGTTTGACTTCTCCCTTGTGTGGGACCATGAAGACATCCGGGCCTATTTCTCTTTCATCATCTTAGCAGATGAATTAGTAGGAATTAGGAAGCAGTACTTCCAGCATAGTCCGGATGGCAGAGTGATATATCATTGTTGTTCCACTGATCCAGTACTGATTTAGACACATTGTATCCACTTGGATGGATGGATATGGAGGAAGACACCTTCTACCTAAGACTTCTTGACAGGACATAGTATTGGGATTTCAGAAGGTTAGTACTGACTAGTGAATCTACACCTCCCTTTTCTCATTAGTGGAACTGGATAATGACTCCATACACACAAGTTGCCTGGCCTTCTGTGAACTCTTTTAGGGAAAAGAGCCACTTCAGTAGGTGATATTCTGAAATATAACTTGTAGTGGAATGCTGCTCCCCTTGATAAAGATTATCTGATCTTATGCAAGAAAGTTTTTCTGTTCTCTGAGATTTTCAGCATTAGCTGTCCAGTTTTTCAGCCCTATAATTCCGGGGGAAAACCTCATACCTTTTTGTGTTCTGGCTTTGCTAGTTGTAAAAGAAATAGATTTTGTCCATGTATTTTTTCATTCACATTTCTCTGTTAAACATTTTTGTCTTCATCCTCTGGTGAAGAAACTTTCTGTATTCTCCCATTTTGTGTGATTAACGTGTCTTTCTTGGGCAGTCCCAGGGTAGTCAGTTGAGGGGCCTGTGGCTGGTTCATAGAGAACACTCTAGAGGGCTGAAACCTTCTATGGGATTCTTAGTGCTACTAACATCAATAGTCGACAGGTTTAAGTTAATGGTTACTGCCATGCAAGCACACAGTAAGTCTGTAGAGTCCTAAACCAGAATATTTTTCTGTCACATGCACCATATTAGAACTCAGGCCACATCTGTAAAAAAGCCCAGTTCCTCCACCTGGTCAGACCAAAAATCCATCCAGACTAGTATCCTACCTCAAACTGTGACTATAAGCAGAAGCCAACCAGGAGAGTAAGAACAAGCCAATGGTATGTGGTATGGTCCTTTGATGCACTCTTGAAATGCATGCAATTTTGTGTATATAATGACTCTTGATCTTAGAATTATTTTGCTCATTGTGCACCACTTTGCATTCAACTACAAAGAATTTCATCTTCCATTTTATTGCCTAGGGACTTTCTTCCATAAGCACCTTTCCTAATTCTTCATATTCAGCAAGCTATCATCCTTTTCACTGTGTATAAGTTAATATCATTATAAAGCTTTCTCACCTCACTGCTCATCCATTTTCCCAGGTTGCTTAGGAATATGACGAATAACTGCATCGCCTGCACAAATCCCTGTGGAACTCTGCTAATGACCTCCCTCCATTGCTAGAGCTCTCTGGCTAACCTACTTACCTTCTGTTCCCTGTCTTTTAATCAGTTATTTATCAACATAAAGACCTTCCCTAAAGCTCTGAATGTTGAGTTTCCATAGAAGCCTGTGACGAGGAATTTTTCAAAAGCTTATTAGAAAATTCAGCTTTGCCTATTTCAAACACATCTCCTTTATCCATGAATTTTGTTGACCTCATTTAGTAATTCTGTTCCGAAATATCTCCATTCCTGTTGTTTACAGAGCCAGCCACTTAGCACTCCTTCTGCAGCCTCAGATATTCCCTCTGCCATTAAAAAGGTATTCTAACAATATTGGCTGGCCCTGAAAGTGCTGTTTGCAGGAAAGACAAAGTCACAGCTCAGGAACTGTGAATGTGTGAAATAACATGAAGCCATCTTCATCTGCCTTATCAGTGACAGACAGTGAGCTTATTTCCTCATGTCCATCTTTCCTCATCATTACTTTTCTCTGTCTTTTTTTCCTCAACACCTCTTTGTCTTATGATCTAGGTATTATTTTGCAGGCGAACAAAAATTAAGCTGCGAGTACTTTGTTTTGTATGTTCTTGCATATAGCAGAAGGTTCAGCAGAGCCTGAACATGGCTGTTGATGCTATCCTGAGGACAGAAATGTCACTGCTTGTGGTAAGACCTATATTCTGAGTATGGGCCTGGAGTCCATGTTTCAGAGAACATCGATTGTAGATATATAACCTCTCTTTCCTGAAACCTTACATGGTCTGTGGATCTCTTTGGCTGAACAGGGAGGCTCTTAACAAGTTTTCTAAATTTTCATGATTAGATGGAATTGTTGAATCATAATTTTGAACACAAGGACATGTGTCTGCTAAAGTAATTCTTTGAATCTGGGCCCCTCTTGGTAGTCTTGCTGAGAAACAGCTTTTATTTTTTTGTTCCCTCCTGTACAGACAGTAGGCACAATCTAATTGCTGTAGTTTAGGAGAGAAGTACTCAACTGCCCCAATTATATTCTCACTTGGCACTTCATTTTGACTTTGTAAATGCTGTTCTGGTGTTTCTTTATAAAATAGAAGTGTAATGGTCTAATACGCTGTACAGTGTGGGGTGAAGTAATGAAGCCCATGCATTACACGTTAATAAACCCATCACTTGATGTTATTGTCTGGTACATACCTGCTACCTGTAGAATACTCTTTTTGTACTTTCTTCTTGATTAATTTTTATGGTAAGAATAGATGTTTACTTATTGCCATTAAAGCATTTTAATGGCTTGCAATCTCTTGGCAAGGGTTTTAAAACTATTTGGAGATATTTCCTTTTGACTGTTGCCTCTGTGATCATGACAAACAACATTTATTTGTAGATTAGGAGAGCAAGTTATTCAATGATTTTGAAGTGTTTTCCTTGTGTCTGTTAAGAGTATTATTCTTGTCCTCTTTTGCTGAGATGTAACTATCTATGTCAATATCCTAGAGTAATGAAGGGTTCATTACCACTGCAGAAACTAGATTGATTTACCTCTATTTTATTTAATCTCATAATATGTATGTGTTGCTAGGGCATGTTCACACAAAGTGAGCAACATTGATGCTGCAAATACTATCACATTGCTGAAAATAGAAGACACACTAAATTATTGCAGTGAAAATACATAGAAAATAAAATACTAATGTGACTAAAAAATGAAATTTTCTTTAGTATAGGAAAGGACAACGGTATAAAATCTATGTTGAAAGAAAACATTACATCATCATTAAAGATAATAAAGTTTCTGGGATTTTGTGTTTAACTTTTAAGCTAAAATAATAGCGACAAATATTCACTCTTAAATTTATATGAGTCCTGAAAAGTAATTCTTCTATCCAGGAAATTCTGTTTAGCAAAGAATAGTGTATAGGTTTATTTGCAAGCAGTGAAGGATCCAATTTGATGCACATTGCAAGGTAGTTTGGAGAGTCAGGAGTCTTGAATGACTGACACCTTTTTTAACTCATGACTCTGTCAAGGATTGGGCATGACAATTTAGATTATGATCAGTGTCAATCTTCTTGATTGTTTCTATTCCACTGACACATCAAATGACAAAATAAAACTGTAATTGAATTTGCAGCAGCATCTGAAGTGCCATGGAGCTAACAACTCTGCTGTACTTGAGTAGTGGAAATGAAATTCAACAATGAAACATGAGCTGGAAGAAGCAAAATGGATGACACCTGTTACTAAACTCACTTTCCAGGGTCACACAGAAATGTGACTAATAACATTATTAGTGGCAACATGGTTTTTCCAATCAGAGAAGCATACACAAAGCCAGTTGCCCTTTTTGTTCCTGTGTGTAACTTGTTTTAGTTTTCATTCCTCAAGGGCCAGTCCAGTTGCAGAAACATTCCGTAGCTAGTGGTTCTATCTCCAGATGATAACCACAAGTAAATTCATCAGCATAATGGCAGTTCAAATATATCCGGTCATATGAGACCTGCTAATTTTTTTTTCCACTTTCTGGGGCATGAATGTGCTCATATCCTGCTCTGCTTCATGACTGCCACTTAGTTATATAAGGTGGAGTGTGCCTGGTGTCATCTGAGTTCATCCAATCACCCCATCAAGTCAGATTGCACTATTATTTATTCATTGATTGATGGTGTTGCCATCTGTTCATATGCTCTAGATTATAATTATCTGCCTTTTCAAGCTTGATCTTTTTTTGTATTCCCCTGTTACTTTGTCATTTCAATTCTGACCAGGCATTGCCAGAGGTGTTACTTCATCCCTGACTGTTTCCCAGCCAGTGAGTTCTTTCAACTCATTGTTGCAGCAGGTGTCTTTGTTGATAACTATTTTCTGGGCTCTAAAACATATGCTTAGTATTTCTAGCAGTAAAAGTCTCAGGATTTTTTTTTTTTAAGAAAGCCACAGTCAGCTCTACCTCAGAGCTCAAGAGTAAGAAATGCAAACCCCAAAGTTGGGCTCCAAAATATCTCCTGGTGTTTCTCCAAAGCAGCTACTGGCATCTTTCAATGGCAAACAAACATAGTAGTTCTTTCAAATAGGTGTGACATTTTCCCAACCATTTCTTTAAAATTTCAATGCTTATGAACTCATACACATATTTTTGTGACCTTGTACACATTTTTCTGTACAGCCTGGATCCCTATCTAAAAATACATGAAGGGTCATATCAAATATTAATAAGAGATATTCTGTTCTCCAGATATTGCAGAAGAAAGATATGGCTCAGTCTTTTTCAAAAGAGATGCTGTAAGGGAGAAGATATGTCTTCCTGCAAGCCAAATATTGTCCAATTGATTTGTATTGAAGCTTCAATCAGCCATACATCTATAAATGATACTGGGAGTCCTCTATTTTCTCTTCCTTGTTATCATACTCTCCTTTGCTCTTTTTCATGTAGAATGGTATTTGCTTTTTGATGATATTTATGCAGCAGATCTTGATATATCCTAGTTACATGTATTTAGAAACTGAAGTTAGAGTAGCATATAAATTAAAGTAACTATGCAGCAATTCTGCATTCTGACATGATGTACTCCTTAGAAATGGTGTGAATGAGTGGGTGTCAGAAGTGCTGGAAAAGTGGGACTCTAGAAATAACATGTTCTTACTGAAGATCTTTGAGTACAGATGGCAAATGTGTAAACTGTTGGAGTCTCTAAGATGGACACTTCCTCTCTGGAACAGTCTGGTTCTGGATGAGATTGCAAGCACAAACCTTTTTCACTGACTGGGGGAAGAAAATAGTTTTCTTGCTGAAACTGAAATTGAAACAATCACCTCAATATATCTGCCAAGATATGCAATGAGGAGCTCTATGATAAAATGGGGAGAGATGGTTTAAAAAGTATTATCGTGAAAGGAGTATTGGACTGACCATGCACATTCAGCTGAAGATCTTTACTGGATTAAATATATGGTGAAGTAAGACCTTTTGTATCCACAGGGAGAGATTAGCAGCAGATGGCAGTGGTACACAGCAATGCAGTTCTTTAATTCTGAATTTCTTCAGGATCTGTGGGATGAACTATTAGACACTGTGTAAAGGGATAAAAGAAAAGAAGGATGTTTTGTTATGAAAAAACATATCACAGCACTCTTGCCTAAAAAACTGTTGAGAATGTTGTACATAGTCCATTCTTCTCTACAAGGAAGAGCAGGGTTGAAACTGGTAAATTAAGGAAGACACTATAGCTGGTTTTAAATTGCTTAATTTTGATGGGTGAGCATTCAGCTGAGAAACTTTATCTCTGATGCTGTTTTGTTAAAAAAATTTATTTAGAATATGTCCAGAAACTAATGGTCTAAACACTCAAGTTACCAGAACATTATTCATTTTATGTTGAATTATGCATCAAAATTAAAGAAGCTATAGTACCTTAAAAATTGTATTCCATGTTGTCATCATCAACTCACAATATATTAGCAGAGCAATTAACCAAGTGCTTCTGTAAATACAGTGCAGAGTTAATTTTCTTGCACAGTACTGCATAATATATGAATTAGTTGAAGTAAGATGTGAGAAGCCTTCTCTTAACAACCCCACTATGAACCCTGAATTTAATTGATTAAGGAATCCTGAATTGTAAGTGAAGTCACTAACTCTATCTTGTGTGTACGGAGAAATCTTAGGAACTGTCAAACTTAGACCTACGATACTCTAGCCAGAAGGTCATTTTTTTGATATCCATACTCGTGATTGTGCTCAGGAAAGAATGAAAATTCGGTATGTTCAAACAAAGCTTCTACAGAAAAAAAAGTCAGGTAGGTTGGCTTCCAAAAGCTTTTTGCTGCCAAAATCCAAGTCCAACTTGGGTGCAATTCTGCTGACTGTGTCAGACTTAAAATATACAACTGCTTCTTAAAAAACTGAGATATTAAAAAGTTTCAATGGATTTGAATTAAAATTAATTATAAAACTTCATTTAATAGAAAGCACTCAGTAAGATGAGTCTAATCTCTTCTTGGTCTCTTTTTATTGTTATTTTACATTACTTGAAGTAGGAACTTGAAGTACTTTTTTTAATGCATAGACAGATTGTCGAGTTTCACTTAAACTTTTCTAAGTACTTTTAAAACCTCCATTAAAAAGCTATTTTTGTAATTTCTTACAGTACTATGCTTCTCCAAATCACAAAAGAAATCACTGCCTCCTACACTGGCAGTAATAAAAAAGGTTTTGCATTTTGCAGACACTAGGGATTGATCTTTATTGCAACTCATGGAGATACGTATGCTAATATGGCCCTGTTTTACAATAGAGAACTGAAACAAAAGAAAAGGGATGAGAAAAAAGGGAATTGGTGATGGAGCTGAGACAAGACCATGCTTTCAGTTTTATATTCATCCCATCCCTGTTCTCCTCAAATCTTTAAGGGAAATTATTTTCTCTATCCCCATTGATGGCAATATACTGAAAGGTATCTGCCTCTGCAAAGATTGTAAATAATTTCTTCTACGAAAAATTGCAATGGCATGTATGTGCACCAGAGATACTTCCAAGTGGTGAATGTCCTGGACTGTGCTTCCCTTTCCCCTGGCTTCAGCTGTGCATGAACCCAGATTACATGGTTTTTCTATAATGGTTTGTTCGGGGCTCATTTCTGGCCTGTCTTATCTTCTGCTTTGTATTTCTTTTATAACTTGTATATAGTCTGTATAATTCTACCAAAGAGATGAAGTTTATATGAATGTGTGGTTGCAGAGAATCAAGGCATGCATTCCATTTCTCTTAACTTGAAGAGGTTCTTTGCGTAAATTTTTGGCTCATCACATGATGCCACAAAATTAGTTTTACCACCCAACACCCCAATTTTATTGTAAAGAAACAACCTAAGTAGAGTTAGTAGACAACATAATCTAATTCATCATGGACAGAGTCCTGTCAGAAGCATTATCAGAATGAGGACAAATCATGTATGTATGATTACATTGGTGTTTTGTTGGCAAAGGTCCAGCACTAGAGCAAGGCACAGCTCAATTTGCAACACTTAAGTATTAGGCAGAACCATAGTTTTCAGACTGCAGACATAGTTTGCATGACATATTTTGCATGCACTTCCTTTTATAGACCTCCAGAATATCCATAGCAGATGAGGAACAGGCTTTATACCTGTATGGCTTTACACTGTGTTTTACTTGGGTCAATACTTGACCCAGAGAGTGAAGGTAGGTTCTGTGTGACCAAATAGTGATTCGGTCTCAGAACTGGAAAGATGTGAATTTGGACAGCTACAAATTTTAATATTTTATTCTGAGCTGATTTTCTGGGTTGTCTTAGTAATCAGCGAAGAAAAAAAGCCCTGCGAAGTCATTGGAATGTATTTGACATCTAAAATGACACAAATTGAAATCTAAAAGGACATTGTAAAATCACTTATTTCTCTTCACTGGTAATAAAGGAATTAAAAAGCGACTCAGATTTAGATATTTGCATTCAAGGTATTAAGGTTTTGTGTCTGTATATAGGGGTATAGAAATTCCAGAAGCTGTCCCACAAACCAGCAGAGTTAAAACATGTAATGGTTAACTGTTAAACATCCCTTGGGAATTAAGGAAGGTAAAGGAATACTTTCAAAGTGTCAGGAATTTCCTGATGAAACATTGAAAGAATTTCACATAAAGTCAGAGGTTCATACAGCAGTGAATAAATTAAATCATAACACAAATAAACCATCAAGAATCTATGTGCAACAGTAGTGTGAAATCAAGGATTGTATGGACATTAATGAGAACAAGAATATCATTGTATCCTCCAGAACTTCAAATTTTGCCTTGAAGCTAGCAAAATTGTTAAGAAGAAATGTTTTCTAAATTTCAAGACTCATTTCAAAGAAGGTCTTGAGTATTAATAGATAAAATCATTTGTGTGTGTGTGTGTTCCTGAAAGGCAGCCTTTTTTGTGTGCTGTTGTTACTGACACAAAACAGCCTTAATCTTTACAAGGCAATTGAAGGCAAACATTTATGAATAAGGTGTTCTGTGGCCACAGAAAGCTTTGACTCATTGATTTCCTCTGAATTTCCTGTACTGTGATGATTTCCATGGCATTTCTTATTGTCATTTCTTATTGGCATGACCAAGGCCAGACTAGGCCTGTATCATCTACAAAGTTTGTTCATGCTTTGCTAGCCTACTGTTTTTATTGATTTAGCCTATTTACAAGATTATCTTATGCTAATTGGTAGATTAAAGACTATTAAACGAGTTCAGGTGGCATGAAGGGACTGAATAGGCCACAAGGTGCTGAAAGCCAGATACTTGGGAATGATTTCAGAACAGATGCCAACACTGGCTGACTATTCCTCTGTGAGGTCATATCTCTGGCTTCTTTTCTGGTCAACTCTATACCTTCTTTCTCCTTTGAAAAGGCATAGAGATTTGGAAGCTGAAAATATGTTATGGTGAGACCTCCAAGACATTCTAACATTACGTGCTGCTGCCCTGTTGGGTTATTGAAGACTGTTTAGCACTCAGTGGAATAAACCCTTGTATTGCAAAAATGAAATCTGAATTACTAACAAGTATTACAAAATCCAGTTACTTGACAAGAAGGGATAATAAGGAAGGTTCTGAGAAGTTAGCTGTAATGTAGGGTTTGTATTAAAAGCTCTGAAATCTAGCCATTGAATGAAGCTGTCTCTACTTGTTACATCAGAAATCAGCTTTTTCCTCTTAAGTTTCTTTTTTTTTAACTCATTGGTTGTCATTCATTTCAAACTGTAGCTGCAAAACAAAGATTGTCTTTTTCTATGCTTATTTCTATGTGTCAATATTCCGGGGTATTCTGAGTGGTTCCCAAATATCTTTTATTTCTGGTTCTGCCTATCTCTTCCTGCTGTCATCCTTTCTGTGTACCACACAATATCTTAAACTCCTCATATTTCCTTCTGTATTTGTCATTTGTTCATTCTGAGTCTCCTGCCCAGTATTTTTACACTGAACAGCCTCTCAATATACATTAAACTTCAGTCCTTTCACATGGAATTACAACTCTGACCAAGTAATTAACGATGACTTCATCTATCTATTCATTTATTGTACTTCTATCTTCTGTGTTTCATTTTTTGACATCTCTGTGATGTAAAAAAGGCACTGACTGTCTTTCATTGGCTGGGGCGGGGGAGGGGTTTGCACACTGTACAATGCTAATGCTATGCTGCAATAATAAACATTAGTACTGATTGAAGGTTTTAACATTAGCACAATTGCTTCACTCTCCTCTTGTATCTTGGACAATGGAGTAAGTCCTGCACAGCCCCCATGCTTGTTGTTTTCTTGTTGCAATGATAGAGTCTGTTTTGGTGATCACAGGGGACAGTGTACCTGCTTACAGCTCTCACTGGCACCAGGGACCGTGCTTGCTGTGCAGTCCTGATGCATATTCTCTGGTATCTACATGCTCCTCTTCAACCCAGGAGAGACCTCTCTGTCAAATGTGTCAATATTATGTAGAAGGTTGAATCCCTTTTACTGAGGTTTTAATCAAAGTGACCCACTAGACTATACAAAAGGAACTGAAATTAGGAGATTGACAGGAATACAGCAGGGGCATGACCACATCAATCCACTAGCCAGTTCTAATGGCTACAATTTCATAACACTATTAAAGGAAGTTGCAGGAGACAGACTAGGCTGAATTAACCTTCCTGTAACTTTAATCTGTACAGAGTTGCATGAGGTGGGCCTTGGTGAGTGCGATCCTTTCTCTGCAGTTAAACTACATCTTTATATCTGCTCTTAGTAATGAAGTACAGATGCTGATGACATACATTCACTGCAACATGGTGATGTGGGCAGACTTGTCAGAGAAAACTCAGAGTGGCGTTAGAAATTGTGATTCATTAAATAAATTAATTGCTAAAAACATAATGCATAATTAAGTGTGCAATTGCAGCAAATGATCAGTTCATTTTTGGAAAAGGAGCAGATTGAATAGCTTGTATTTAAATAAAAATAAATTCTAAAACTTAGTAGCAGCACAGAAAAGACGTACTTGCTTCACTGCGTCAACTTGTGGACATTTCAATAATGAACATTACCAGGCAGCAAAACATGTCAACCTTAGAGAAGCACTCAGTGTGTCACCCATGTGGCTATAGCTTGTGAATCTCTGTGCAAAGAAGGGTCCTAACTATTAGCATTGGTACTGATAAAGTCAGAAAAACCATGTTACTAGTGATGACATTATAGCCAAGGTATTTTTAAGAGAAAAGTCTGGTTCTACATGCAATTTTATAATAATGTAGCTGCACCTTTATCAAAACTAGTTTGACAGCATGAGAATGATCATCCCGCAACCATTACAGCAGTATTTATGTAAATGTAGTGTACAGATCAAGCCTACAAAACAGTGAATTTGAAGGAGCCCTTTAAAAGTTTTAACAGAGCTCCCACTCCTTGTGCTGTAGCACTAGTAGCTGCTGCTCAAGTTTCAATTCACTTATAAACATGGAGTCCAGCCCCCAGCATCATTTCATGAGGTCACTTGAGAGAAAAATTGAATTATTCATTGTGTTTTTAAAAGTTTTTGAACTTCAAATGCTGAAGAATTCACAGTCTATTCTATACAAAATACTGAATGACTTCAGAGAGCATTGCTGATTTTGTTCTTGGGGCTCTGCTGCTGTCCATAAAGCATTCAGCAATGATTTTGCAGTGTATGATGTCAGAAATGTAATCCCTTGAGTGAATTATATACATTTGTATTCATGCCAGATCATCTTATTACCCTAAGGTTTTTGGTCAGTCCGGTTGCTACCACCAGCTGACACGTTTTTGAACTCTGCAGCACTTCGCTTCCATAACACCCATATCTCAGTTAAGGATGAAGTCCCAGGACTTAAGTGTGACATAGTGAGAGTATGAAAAGAGTGTTAAAAGTTCAGTCACATTTCTTCTGATCCTAATAAGTGTCTATGACAGCCTGTGCTATTTTTCTTTCAGATACTGAAAACACTTGTTAAAGTGAGTTATATTTTTGAGACTGTATGTTCCTGTCCTTTTACAAAAATATTCAAGAGGAAATTTTTCTGTCCATCTGAAGCACTGCACTGTTTAAAACACAGCATTTCTAAGTGGACTGGTTTGAATTTCCTAACAATGTTGAGTTCCCCAAAGTAAAAGTAAAAGCACTTTATGGAAGAAGGAGAGAGAAGTGTCTTTCCTGGTGGTAAGGACCATTGTCTTTCTAGGGAAAGAACTTAAATTTTAATTACCACTAATTCTAATTCAGTGAACAAGAAACTGGGAAGAATGACTTGAAACTCAGTTTTCAGTAATTTTCATTGGCCTCAATAGAGGATACTTTTGAGACAGAGTAGGTAGGCAGTTTTCGATGGTTTGTTTGTAGTCCAAGAAGCACGCAATAAGAGCAATTATGGAAGTGCATTACACCTCTCACCATGTATGTCTATTTTGAATTTACATCTGGCAATGATTATACAGTAAAGGCTGGTATCCAATCCATCCACCCATTTTGCAGGGTTCAGTTTGGTGGGGAAGAAACTTACTTGGGGAAAGCAAGCTAAAGGTCTGAGGATTTCAGCTGGTGAGATTTAGTAATTTCCCACTCTTCTGAATGGTAGCAGTCTCACCAAGATTTAGCTTCTGTAAAGTTAGTTCTTCTGCATTGCTGAGCTTCTACCCTTGGTTGACAGCTCCATTGTTCCAAGGGAACAGAGCTGTCAGAAAAGGTCATCACTGCAGAGGGAATAGCAGTCTCTCAAGTACCTAAGGCCAGTCCCTCAGAGAGTTTTGAGGACCATGGCAATGACCTCCACCTGGACTCTGAAATTGTGAGGGAGCTTGTGCAGAGACCAGAGTGCCAGAATGATGCATTCACAGTGGCTTGTGTTGCTAAGCAAACTAGCAGCTGCTTTTTGTAGCAGTGGGAGTTCTTTTCACAGTATGTATTTTTCAGTCTTGAATACAATGAGATGCAGTAATCAGTCTGGAGGTCATACATTTGTGGATCCCTGCTGCCAAGCCTCTGTCTGATAGATTCTGAAGAGAAGTATGTTTTTCAGTACTTCATTCAACAGTAAGTTGATGTTTAGTAAGGTGGCAGATTTTCTTCATTTCTTAGTGGTCTTTGTTGCGAGTGAAGAGGAAGAAGTAGTAGTTTGACAGGACTTAGGAGTAGCTCTTGTATCCCATTCATCCCATACATCTTCAGAATACTCAGTTTCCATAGGTACAGATTGAGGTTTATGGGTTCCTCACTTTGCTCACAGGATGGTAGCTGTTGACTAGATGATTAAAAATTTCCTGTTAAGAACTGCAGTTCAAATTTAACTCTGTATTCATGTCTGTGTAACTAAGGAACAACAGCCTGTCTGTAATCTGATTGTTTTCTGTGCTTCTCCAGTGTTTTCTTTAGCTTTTAATTTGCTTGAAAAATAACAACTAAAAAGTATTTTTATTAAAGTAATTGGTGTTTTAAGAAAAAAATATGTGTATCCTTTTTCTAAATTAAAAAAGAGGAGACTCACAAGCATGTCTGACAGCTAGACTAACTACTCTGTGCAAACAGTTTTCATGTCATACTCTTGAAATATTTTTACACAGAACAGTTAACAAGAAGGATTATTCAAAATAATGTTTCTGTAGAGAATGTATTGCCACACATAGACACTGAATAAAAAGAAGAAAACACACTACTATCACCTCTGACATTAGTGTAGTATTTTATGGGTGTTCCTGCACTGACTTCTGTTGGTAACAATAAGCAAATCACTTACTTTCAAGTATTTGTGCACATTACTGACTTTTATAGGCAACCTAACAACCCTTCATTCATCATAAATGTTAAAATCCAGGAGAAATAAATTTCTGTGAAGAATGCTGATTAGAAAGGACATGAAAATTCAAGGTAAGGAATCTGACTCTTGTGCTGTGTTCAGTAAGCCAACTTGCTAACTTAAGCACTTCACTGTAGCACCTATGTGCAAAGTGTCAACACCTTTGTGTTTCTCTCTAGATTTTGGAGAGAGACTGCAATTGGTCTCCATTCAGAGGGCAGTTTAGTCTGTCCAAGAGCTGAGTGTCCTCTGATGGTGCCTGTCTTGGTTATGGAGTCGTCAAATGCAGCAGTTAAACAAAAGTTATGTGAGAGAAATTAAGGCCATTGTATGGTAAGAAGAAAACAGCAAGGACAATCATGCTTGATCGGTCTGATAGCCTTGTGTGGCAGAATGACTGACTGGGTAGAGGAGGGGAGAGCAGTGGCTGTAAATGCCTGTGCTGAAGAGAAACATTCATTTATTATATTAAGCATTCATTAATATATTTCTTGTGCTTATACTGGTAGTAATTAAATTATTTGAGAGCTTAAATCCCCTTCATGCTGTACAGATGTTGCCATTTGTCAGGAGATCTCCATGTGTTGGTAGAATTAAGGAATGCTCAGTTTTCACATGCTGATTTTCTACACTAGTCAGACTCAACTTGAACAAAAAAGTCTTTCATTAATGATCCAAATAGTTCTTTGAATTTCTACTGAGTGGAAACAATATTGTCATCCCTCACAGAATTATGACCTATCTTGTTACACCAGGGCAATTCTAGTTTAGTAATTTGTTAAGAGGTGACTAAGGAAAACTCTGACTATTTGAGAGTAAATACATGCCGGTTCTGGTACTAAGTGTCTGGCTTCCTCCCTCATTCTCTACCTTCTTCCAGAGCTACCTTCTTCCAGAGCTAGTAGAAGGAATCACATTGGCTGCTTGTCCCTTCAACAATATCAAAGTAGCTCCAAGCAAGTGTGTGTTAAATTAGTTATCCAAATCATCTCATTGCATCTTGGTATATCATGTTATAATTCTGCTGCATTCTCTTGCTTTGTAAAAGAGTAAAGCTTGGAGATGATTAAGGGCATCTACTGAGGAATTCAGTAATAAGCTCAGAAGAATAATGAAACTGTGTTTAAGTCAATAGCTTAAAGGAAACAGCTATGCAAGAACAATGACTTTTGAAACAGGGTGTATCTTGACAGGAGCTCAGATCCTGTATATTTCAGCCTTGTTCATTTGTCAACATAAAGGCAAGATAAAGCCTTGTGGGATTAAGTAAACTCCATAGCTAAAAATAAAGTTTGACACTGCTTGTAGACACATGACAAGTCTACAAAAATAATATATTGGTAGTCTTTTCATCTAGAAAAGAATATGTTCTTAAGGAAGGCAAATGCTTTTACTGAATTTAGCTCAAGCAGTGTGGTATTAGTACCTTCAAATAATTTTAACCAG
This sequence comes from Orthonyx spaldingii, assembly GCA_013397795.1. Lineage (NCBI taxonomy): Eukaryota > Metazoa > Chordata > Aves > Passeriformes > Orthonychidae > Orthonyx > Orthonyx spaldingii. The sequence goes on along the minus strand of VZTJ01006418.1, from coordinate 128,014 downwards.
ACGTTACATTTTTCTTCTTTTCAGACTTTACAAATACAGATGGTAAGGAAATCATGTGTGAAATACTTCTAAGTAGAACCTTTAATTCATATTTAGAAACTATTTTGCAGTTGGTATAATTTCTAAAACCATTTATCTAATTTTTTAAACTGTGTCCCAAGATTAGAATGTAATTTAATTAATGAAGATTTTTTGTCATTTTAAGTTCTGTAGTTCATATATACTTTCCAACAACTTTATAGCATACCTGTTCCCAAATTGCGCATACGATCCCCGTTGATACCAATTGTGCTATATGCATTATATATTGTTCATGAGGAACAGTGACAGACACTCAGAGTGTCAGATCTGTAATTTGTGTCAAGCAAATCTGATAAGAATGTAATAAACTATGACAGGAAAGTCTGACTGCCCTATGAAGGACAAAAATGCAGGCAGAACAGTAAAGTCTAGGCTGAACTCTGTTCTCTTTTAGGTGGATACAAAATAATGGTCCTTCTTGCCCTACATTCACATTGATGGACTTGCCCTAGTCTGTGTAATGGAGAGCAGAATTTAGCCCTTTCATTGTTTTTCATAGTAACCTTCCACTGATTTTGGTAAGATGCAAACTGCTGTTAACCTTCAAAACGAGCAGAACGTATTTTGTAATCCCATGTGAATAATAAACTTCTCCATTTTGTTTTTGCTTGGCAAAGACATTTCTATTGCCATGTGTAGAACAGCTGAGGCTTTTCTTTCACATCAAACATCAAAATGGTAACTTTGCAAAGGGCGGTTCCAAAGAGATACATTATACTTTTCATGCATGTGCAACATCCTGTATTTTTCCAGGAAGACTCACACTAGTTCACCCTCCAGTAAGTATCTGGATGGCAAGCCATACTTCCATTATCTCCTGTATTTGCAGCATCTTTTTATTAATATCTCAACAAAGAGAAGAAAATATGCTGTCCTTGGCAAGCCATAGCTACACCTCGTCAATCCAGGTGTGTGAGCCTTACTGATCTTAGAGAAACGAAGTTAGCACATTTGTAACTGGAGCTGTACATGTAAAAAGGTCACGCTCTTTACCTGGCAGATTGATGGCAAATTGGTATGATGGTGATGCTTTGAAGAGGTGATCAAACAACATTTGTGTTTAACAGTCTGAACACTGACAGCCGAGTCAGAGCTTGAGGAGATGTAGGAGCAGAAAAGTACAAATGTATTTTGAAGCTTTTACTGTCCTCTCAAGCCCAAGTCTCAGACTACGGATCTGAGCCAAGGAATACTGTTAGCTTAGAAAATTATTTAAAATGGAAGTCACATGAGACTGTTTTTCACACGGAAGACAAATATCATGTGTCTGCAAAGACAATTACCAGAAAAAATAAAGTATGTCAAAAATATGCCCATAATTTGATATTTACTGTGATGAAAAAGCAGTGAAATCTCCAGTACAGCAAACTAGCAGAGCTGTCTGAGCAAGTACGTTTGAACTCAAAGAGCTGAAATTAAATGGACTTTGTTCATTTGCCTTCCTTAACATTTCTGTGTAGTTGGTACTGCTTGTCTGGGGGTTTTTTGGGGTTTTTTTTTTGTATCCTCCAGGAGCCATAGAGAAGCATGTTCTTATTGCTATGCTGATGTGGGGGCCAAACAAAAGTGTAGAAATGGAGATGGTCATGGCCATGCAGAACTTTCTTAAATGGCCTCTTCAGTGTTTTTGTAGCACCCATCAGTTTCAGATATTACGACCACACACGAGTCAGCAAAATGGTTCATGTGGATCTTCTCCATCAGCTTCAGCACGAAGTCAGAGGGCTTAAAGTGGTGCAAAAAGCTCTGTTATTTTGATCTCAGGAAGCTAACTACAGATTTTAAAGTCCCCAATTTTATTCATAAATGGAAAAGGTCATGAAAAAATGCAAGCCGTAGGAATCTGCTGCTAGTCGTGTTCCAACTGACAACTTAATCTATTCCTAATTATTGTCCCATAATATTTATGGTTGGGTTCCTAATTTATAATGCACTTAATGAGAAAGGAGCATAGTCAGAAACCACAGGACTTATTTTCAAGATGGAATTTTGTTGCTTTCACACTACTAAAAAGAAAGAAAAAAATGTTGCAAGTTACCTATAAAACTTCTAAAAACTGCTAAAATAATTATGATTAATGGTGTTTCTCTAACGGGTGACACATTTGTATAATACTAATATGTACAGTGCTAATAAAAATAGTGCAAAAATCAAAAAGCCAGAAACTTCTTGGATCAGAAAAATATAGACTCCAGAATGTGAAAGAAGACACACTCAAATAAAATAGTGAAACAACAATTAGAAAACCAAGAATGACCAGAGGCAAAAGATATTTTAGCTCTATTTCAGTATCTTCCTGCAGCAGAATGAGTATTGTGAAATAATTTATTAAGAGAGGCCATATGTACGCTGTCTGTGCTGACTGGGCATTCTGCTGTAAAAATAGTATAGATGTGTACATACCATATAGTTAGAATGTCATATACGGATTTTGGCAGAGAAATGCCCTTCATAAATAGCACGCATCAGAAACATCCTGTTCAGGGCTCAACTGAGGACTTTTGTGATGCTATGGCTTAAAAACCATGTCTAAATACATCTTGGTTTGCCTCTGTATGCCCTTTCGCCTGATACTAATTTTTCCATTTGAAGTACTTGGTTCTTTGCTTCTGTAACATTTCTGCAGCAACACAGTGTCTTCAACTCTTCTTCATCCTCCTTTCTAGAAGCACTTCCTACTGCCCACTTTGTTTTCTAGTATTTTGAATTTATTTTGTAACTGATAATTGCAGTGGAGTTGTGGCAGTGCAGGGGCAATGCAGATTGCCAGAAAGTTGGCATACATTGAGCTTTCTCATTGACTCCCAAAGGATGTTTTTAGATCATATTGTGTAACCAGAAAAATCAATGGAGAAAAACTCACAGAGGACAAAATTAATCTTTGAGCTCGTACAAAAAAGTCTTAAGCCTTGAGATCCTTCGTTTATTTATTAGATAATGTTCTTTCATTATAGGAATGGGAAGATATTCAGTGAGACAAATTTGAGGATGGCATGCTGGTGGGAGGGAGGTGGCAAGCAGGACAGTAAGAGAGTTGTAGATAGTCCAGTGTAATAGACTTCCCTGCCTTAGAGACTGGGGCAAGAGCTTGAGCCTGGGAATGTTGACTGCATTTGATTTTGCAGTCTGTAAACTGCTGCTCACCCAAAAGTCTTTGAGGCACTGGGACCTAAGTCCCAGTTTAATTTTTCAGGGTGTTAGTCTTTTTCAGTCAGATCATAAGAGCAGTGTTCAGGACAGAAAGGCCAAAGTACCTCTTCTTATGTATAAATTAGTATTTCTGTACTTGCATGCGTAGTCACTAAAAAGTGGCTACTACTTCTTAGTGTGCTATTAAGAATTCACCGTTAAAAATAAACTAATCTTTAATGTAATTTTAAAAACTTTAATCCATCATGTAATTTATTTTTTCAAAAGCCTACATCCCCCTTTTTCTCCTTGTAAGAGGGCTTAATAAATAGTATCTGACAGAGGAAGTATACATATGTAGATATATTATTTATATAATATATGACACAGGAAATCAAACCCTCGTTTGCTGATTGTTATACTGAAACAGATAAATAATCACTTTTCTGATTATTTTCATCAATTGTATGTACCAGGTTGCAAGTAAGAGCTCTAAATATGTTCTGTTTATCATCATTGGTAATTCTCAGCTTTTTTGATTGTTGATTTGGTTTTTGTGGATTTTTTTGGCAATTGTGTCAGAAATGGAAAAAACAATTTTACTAAAAATGACAGAAATATTGCTTTTTAATACTAATTGTTCTGTGGTTAAAAAACTGAGACTGAAGGATCTGATTCTGCAGTCAGTCCTTCCATTGCCCGATCCCTGGCTTGCCTGCAAATTCTGTGCATAAATTGTTTGCAGGATTGTCCCAGATATTTCATAGCCTTATTTTCATATTGAGAATGATTGATAGTAGGCACATCTGTGTCGAAAGCCAGGGATAGGCTTTGCAACACTGGGTTCAAGAGCTGTTCAAATTTACGTCCAACATTATTGGAACCCAAAAGTTTCATGGTCGCTGGGGTGGGTGAAGATACATCCTCAGAAGTATCTGACACAGAGAACCTGTTTGTACAGTAGTACAGAAGAAGCCCCAATGAATCAACAGTTGATAGAACATCATTCAGAGCAAAGAAAAACTCAAGTCCTTCTCATGCTAAACTAAAATGAATTGCTGTCTGCTGAATACAGTATTACAATATAGTTTAACTTATTATTCTAGTAACTGGACTGAAAAATTCACGTGATGAATCAGTTTACCTTCATTACATTTCATGTGGCACAGGAAAAATAAGTAGCAAATCCATGTTTGCAAAACCCAGAATAAGAGGCACAAGGATGCACAATGGATAGATGTCAGGCCTGGGTCATAAAAATGAAAGCAATATTTTTTGATCCTTCATCAAAATTAATCTGTCTGCATCTCAGGAGGCCAAAGCATGTTAGATCAGCTGCCTGTGAACCGAAACTCAGTGTGTGCACATGGCACTGCAGTTCACTGAGAAGACAGTGGCTTGTATTGATGCCAGTTTAGAGTTTTCCTTGCCATGTTCCAGCATTGCTCCATAGGGGACCAAAGGCTTTCAAAGACTCGTAAAAAGTCTCTTCACATGTTTATCCAATGACATAGTAAAGCTTATAAATCACTAAGCAATTATCCATTGTTCCTCTACGTTTCTTCACTGATTCACATGAGAACACCGGATTCTGTGTATTTTGAAGATATCTTAATTACTCATGAAAGTGAAAAATCTGTAGACTACTCCAATTAGGAGTATTTTATATTTAATATCTTCAGGTAGCATCTAATCTCTGCCTGTCTCTCAAACATATGAAAATACTGGGGTCTTAGATGTGAACTTTCTGTTCCTGGAAGTTGTGTCTTTCATCTACCTTGCCTTGGTTCTTGTCCTGTGAGTTGGCATTTTGTCTGACTTGAACAGCTGTTTGGATTCCCATTTGAACACTTCAGGAACTAATAGTCAATCTGAGATGTCCTATGAAATATTCTAGTACCTGGTTTAAAGCTGTAGTTTTCTTTAATCTAGGGATAATCTACTTATCAGTGTCAATCCTTTCTTTTGAAGGAAGTGTACACAAGTAGTTTTAAGCTCTGAATTGGATCTTCATTCTTTTGCAACTGTACATTACTATGTCAATTTACTAAACTTATTTCAACTCACAGTCTCATTTTTAGTATCTTTTCCACATTTCTCACATGCTGTCTTCTATCTCACTCTCTAGAATCTGTTTCAGTAATCTTTGACTGTCTATTTTCTTGTTTCATTTTCCCATCAAAAAATGAAAAAAGTTTTCAAAGTTGATAAGGGTCTTATTAAACTTTGAGTTTTCATAGGATTCAGGAAATCCTATTACAAGCTAAAATGCCTGTATGTACTCTATTTTTGCATGAGAAATACTTCATACTAGACCTAAAGTCATACCAATTTTAGCTAATCTAAAACTGTAATCATATTTCATTATTCATCTGTTATAAAATGTTTTTGCCAATACAGAGAGGAGCTGCAATTTTAATAAAAGTGTTTACAGATATTACTAGTTTTCAAGCATATGTAAATAATGGTTATATACTTATATAAATCTTGAAAATTCTGTTCCAATTTTTCAGCCAACTGACATGGACATTTTCATGAGATTCCTGCTTATGTGACAAAAGAAATCAGGGAATGTGTGTTTCAGCTCTATGCATTATACATACACCGAGCATCACCACTTATATTAGTCATTTATGCTTGAAATGTTAGCACATTAATTTGGGTAGGTAGTAGGTAAGCCAGCAGTATGCCTCCTAGGTTAATATGTACCTAGGTTAAAATGCAAGTGCATCAGCACTGCCTAAGTTTTCAACAGACTGTCTTTCAAACAGGAGTTAGAGCAGAGTTGTCAGGTACAATGTCACAGTGCTCTCATACAAATAGGCCACTCAGACCTGGGCATAGTAATTTTAAAATATATTTTTTTGAGCAAGGACTTATGATTAACAGTGAGAATGCAGAGGCATCAAATCTGTTGTCTAAGGACTGGTTCAAAGGTGACCTAATGTAGTCAAGGCAGGGAGGATGAAACTTTAGCAAAGTAGAACACATGTATTTGATATAGACATGATATAGCTTCAAGTAAATCTACTGTAGCTATAAATTCACTTCACCTGTTGCAGTCGTACATATACAGTAAATATAGTATCTTTATCTTTTCCCAGTTAAAGTGAATTTTTGGTCTCATATCCCTTGAGAATACGTAGTTACTCGTTGAGAACACTAATAATCTAACTGAATCTTTGCCTTCTCTTTACAGTTAAAAGGCAAAGATATAATTTTTTTAAGTCCTTCTGTTTATGCTTAGTCAGAGAGCTTTTATTTTTCATTTATCAATAACAATTTCTAGAAGATATTAAGAAAATATTATGTGGGCTCTGGAGGGCAGATTTACATTTTCCCAAAATACAGTGTTTCCCTCCTTGCTAAGAGAGCAAAGAGCTGGAGCTTAGCCAAATGGTCTGCTTAGAAAAGCCCAAATGATAACACTCCTAGGTTTGTTAATGTCATAAAGGAGACATACATAAACATAAACAGGATGAATAGAACAAAGGTGATATTAGATTGTACGTTGAAGCTAGTTCAAGCATGTAAATATGATCTGCATTTCATTTCCTTAGAACTCTGGGAGAAAAATCAGAACTACTTTGTCCAAAAAAATGCTCAAAATGCCTGATCTGGCTGAATAAAAGGGATGACTTAACAAAACAATCAGAAGATAAGGGATAAATATTTTACTAAACCCAGTATTTTGTTTTTAGAGGCAAAAAGGTCAAAGTTTAAAGCAAAATAAGACAGTCTTGTTATATATTCTCCATGGTATTATACTAAACTTAAAACAGCTTAGCAGCTTCATTGGAAGCTGCTTACCATCATTATTGTAATACAGAATTTACAGGTATTGAAAAACATTCATTATTGTTTTGTAAGAAGAAAAGAATTTAAGATACTAATTATAAACCCTTCAAAAAGTATGGCATGAGAAATGGCCAAAGACTAGGTAAGATGTTGAGAAGTCAACTGGCTTTCAACTAAATACCAGCCAGAAAATTTTCAACAGAAGGTGCACAGTCTTAAGCAAAACACTGATTAAAATACTTAATCAAGCAAGCTGAGATGACAAACAAGACCAGCTGTAGAACAAAGATTGTTCCATATCAGCTGTGCACACAGTATGGCTCAGCCTTGAGAAATGTCCACGTGGGAAGTAGTAATTGACCAAAAATTGTTGCTCAAAAGAGCATCTGATAAAAAAATCTGCTTTACACCATGTTGATAAAGCAGCATTTTTTAATTTGCAACGTCTGAACATTTAAGAAAAGTAACTTTCCCTTTCATGTAAAGTTGGTCTCCTTGAGCCTTTTTGCCTTTGTTCTTTTTTTGAAAGAATATATTGGTTTTCAGTGTGTCTTATAAATATGTATAAGGCAAAAGTATGTTTTAATGAGTGACCATTAGCTGATTTCCCATGGTCTTGTGTGTCGACAGTAGATAAAAAATAAACATGTCTAACTAATGACAAATTATTGCAGCCATGATCTAATGTTGCTTGTTTTCTTCCAAGTGACATCAATCCTGTTTCCCCATGGGATGAAGGTTTGCAGATGGATAGTCATGCATATGAAGCCTGAAAGAAAAAGCAAAAGAAAACCTGAAAAAATCTTGATTCTTTGTTTATATAAGAGATATTAAATTTCAAATGAAAGTATACCAGGGGCTGAAAAACAACTGTATTTTAAGGATACTGTTCTCAAGTGTGCTTAAAAGTGGAACAAATTTCCTTCCATTCTCTTTGAATGTTCTCTTTGCCCAGAGGTCCTGGTATTCTTTCACTCCTTATTGAACAAAACCAACAAAAGTACAAAGTTCTGCCTATGCTTAGTAACTAAGCAATTTGGTTAAAGACTGCTATTTTCTATAGCCAAGGGGATGTGAGAAGGCAATGTTACTACCAATCATTTCTAGCAATCCTTGACTTCCCAGTCTGCAAAACCTCTTATCTACTTACTGTCAAATTGACTGTGGAACATATTTCAGCACAAGTCCAGAAGGGAGTGTAAATTTCTGTCTCTAGAGATACTGCAGTTTCTCTCAGCTCTCTTTTTGCTGTACCTCCTTTTCTGAAATCGTCTCTAGCAACCCAACAAGTACTTAAGAATTCTTCACAAACCATTATCCCCTGGGTGTCTTCAATATTCTTCCCAAACAAGGAGCAGTGTGAAACATTTTCAGTTGTATCCATTAATGTTTAATAACCAGCTTTCCCTTTGGTGCTTACTGTACAAAAAAATATCAATACTCGGAGCTGTTAAAATTTGTAATATTTTTTCTTGACTCTGCAGTAGCAACAATTTTATCTGAAAATCAAAGTGGAGTTTTGTGTGATATAAGAGTGTCTTATCCTCTACTTTATTGCACGGCATTAAATTTGGTGGAAAGTCTACAAAAATGTGAACCTTAAAAACCTGAATGAAAATAAAAGGAAACCTAATGGTAATATCTTTCTTAATTTTGCATATCTGAGCTGAGCCAATCACACCATTTTAAGGGAATAGCAATATCTCTTGAAATCCTCAAGGCCTTCAATATTATGATTTTTTAATAGAGACAACCTTATTTATGATCTCAATTTTTTTAATATTTAATCCCAAAAGTTCCCTATTCAGGGAATAGGGACATTCTGTGTTCTTCTTTCAGCACTGAGGATTCCTTGAACAATGCCAATACAGTTTAAAAGTAATCATTATTTCTCGGCTTTCTAATAAGATGCTACATCCCATTGTGAATTTTTGATGGGTATTTTTACATTTTAATTATAATCTGAATTGTTAAAAAATTTCCTAAGCTTTCCTAAAGAAAATAATCCAACAGGAAAAATAGGTGACCAACTTTTCAAAACAAAATATTTGTTATTCAGAATAGTAAACCACTTTGCAACAGAGTCTGGAGATTTTCTTCTGTTGAAATGAAACCGGTACTAATCACCTTCCAATCAATACCTTCCATGTGTACTCTTTATTCTGGAAGTAAGACCAAAGTAAGTAATTCTTTACCATTTAAAGGGGATTGAACAAAACTGTGGCTGTGCTTGCAGTTCAAGTGCAGAATTGCACAGGAAATGGGGACAAATAGAAGGATTTATAACTTGTTGATGGATTATGTTCTCAGTGTGATTGTAGCTTCAGTATAAAAGGGTAATTAAAAACAATTAATGATGCTGCCCATAAATCCGTCAAAGGACCAGCAGCTGCACATAAATATTATTCTAGTTGTATAATCCCTTATAGTATGATAAAGAAAATATGGGAAAGAGCCGAGGAAAAGTTTTTAAGAAGTGCTTCCTGATTTTTTCAGTTTGTTTTTCAGTAAGAGTTTTCACGAGAAACTTGTTTCATGCAGAATTGTTCTCATTCTCTATTTAGAGTGAAAATACTATCATCTAGTAGCTGTGTTTGCCATGAGTGCAGGCAGAACAGAAAAGGCCATGTAAAGGAAGTTTCAAGTTCCCCTTTACTTACTCTGAAGTAAAGGCTTCTTGTAAAGGAATGAAACAGATTGAAACCACTCTGAGCTGTCAGTGTACCACAGCTTTGAATCAACTGGAAAATCAGCACGGTGCAACAGCATGGAGATGGATTTTCATTTAATTAGGTGCCTTGTTCTGGCAAGAGAAAACAGGCGAGTGTCTCAGCAGAATGGCCTGTGTGCCTCCCACCCATCCCCGGGGGCATGCCAGTGTTCAGATAGTTCTCCTGTGGTTATGTGCCACATCTGGGTGCAGAGTGGTGGAAGGCAGAGAGTAAACATCAGAGCTTGAAATCATATTCTTCATTCAAATGGATTCATTCATTTTTACTAGGTTCTGCATTATGTAGACATCAATAGAGAATTTTGAAAGATATGCTTATGTAACTTATATTTACCCTATTTAACTGTTGCTCTAGAACAAACTGTGTAAAGTGAAATCAATTCCCAAAAATGAAGTGTCAAAAACACCCATTGTATCTCACATTCACTCAATCATAAGAAGATACTCCCTCATTAGTCACTAAGTGGAAGTTAAATAGAGAAGAAAACAGCAACTTCCCAAATAATTCATTAGAAATACGCTTTTGTCACAAATTATTGTCACAAAGGTTACTCTTTTTACTCCCTCATCTGCCACAGAATCACACTAACAATGTGTACTCAAGTATTGGACAAGTGTTGTTTACACATTTATTGGTTTTCTGTCATCCCTTAACTCACCAAATATAATTAAAAAGTATTTTTGTCTAAGGAGAAGTCATGTGAAAGGCACCAAGTGACATGTGTGTTGTCATTTTTTTTCTGAAGAGCAAGAACTTCAAAACTACAGTTGTCAGAACAGCAAATGATGACCTTCTGGCACATCAAAACATATTCTACACGGAAGTTGCATTGACAGTTTACAACTCTAACTGTAAGTCTCTGAGGGCATCATGATACAAATAAAAATGATGGCTCTGCTCAAGAGTAATAGCTAATGGCCCATGCAGAAAGCTGTCTGCATCTGTTACAGCACACGAGTACATGCAAACGTTACTGAGAAAATTGTTAGATAGAGATGTTGAAAGAAGACAGGCCTGAAATGAAATTTGATCAGTAGAAACCTTTGTCTTGTGAACCTGTCTGACATGGGAGTCCTTCATGTCTTGGGAACTGATATTTATTCCATGCCTAAGCTGGTAATGTGCTCTACAGCTGGTACACTGGTCAGTTTCCTGTTTGCAAAGTCCAGAGGAACTGTCTTTAGAGATATAAGTACTCTTTGTCAGTATATCCAGAACTGCTGGCAATCTATCCAGAACGACTCAGCATCTGTGTTGTGTTATGCCAAATCAAAACAGAATTTGTTCCCAGTTTTTCTTTACTGTGGATAGTGGCCTTCCTGAGTTCTATGTCCTTTATGGGACCAGGCAGTTGAACTTGTCTGTGACTGGCAGGTACATTCAGATATCAAAAATTTTGCTTAGGTTAAGACAGTCTCAGAGAATGAACCACACTTTAATTACTGTGTGCCAGGATTTGGTGTATAGTTTCGTATATGCTAAAACAAAACTTCTGTGATTATGTGATGTGACCATACAGCTCAAAGTTGGGAACCTGTACATTGCTGTTGTTTGGAGGTAAATGAGGAAGTGCTTGCATTCCTCCAGTATTCCAAAATGTTATGGATCCCACCCTAATTTAAAAACTGTTACTTGAATTTTGAAATTCCCTTTCAGCCTGAACTAATTTTGAGTCTTCTGTCATAGGCTGCCTCTATACTAATCACATGCTGGATCAATTGTTTCTTCAGTGCTTTGGTTCATACACAGATGTACAAGATTCATAGGAGTAAAGAAAGAATAAATTGTAAAAGAGTCTGATTCTGCAGCTACAGAAGATGGGGAGACCTGAAGGCTGATACTTTGCCTAGTTGTGTCTTCAGAATTAAAGTCAATGGATAATGCCTATAACGTTAGTTAAGATACAAGCACTGGTAGATCCAACACTAAAAATGGGCACACTAATTTGATTGCTTTAAGCATTAGTCTACTGCACAAAAGTAAACCAACGCACCTTTGACATCATTCCCTAGAGAACTTTGTCTGAAAAATACAGAAACGCATCCTGTGGAAACGAAGGAAAGTACCTCTGTCTCTGGTATTTGCATTGGCTGGCTCTGCTCACTGGGTTGGGTTACCCTTTGGTGATATGACTTGTCCATTTTCTAAAATCCTTTGCTTTCTTCCCTCCAGGACCTGCCCAAAGAACTCTAAGCATTCTCTAAGTATCTTTGTCTGAAACAGCCTACTGAGGGCAAAAGCCTAATTTTTAGACACAGGATGTGTGTATACAGCATTTTCCTATGACAAAACCTCATCTCTTATGAGCCATCACATATTTCATTAGCTGGGTTTATGACACTTTGGTAAGAAACAATAAAAAATATAGGAAACCATGCTGGGATTCATGTTACCAGACTTCCAGTGCCAGCAGTGTGATCATCTGAGCAGGTTTTGGTTTAGAGTGAAGAAAAATAGGTACATCTTTACATCTTTACAAAATAGAGCCTATTTTGAAATTAATTTCACCCCAGAAATGCTTTTTTCTTTTCACTGATTATAAAAAGAATCTACATTGATCTAGATACACGTGCCATGTGCATCAAAAATGGCATGACTTCTGTCTCTGGCCTTTAACCAGAACCACCAAGCTCTATAAATGAGTAAAGCAAACTCTCCTGCCACAGCAACCTAAAATGGAACTGAGCTGAATGCCTTAAATAAAAATCGTGATGTGGCTTTATGTCTCACACTTTGTCTGTAATACATGACATTACCCAGACCTCTGCTTTTGCATTTGTAACACTAATAAGGAAGCTGTAAAGCAAGGAAAAAAATCTTTTGAAACGTGCTGTCAATGATTATATAAACAGCAAGTGCTTGCCACATGGCAGCCAGAATATTTTGTTGCACGTATATAGTGACTTGTGTGCACAGTAGGGACTTGAAACATGGTAGGAAATGAAATGGCACAACTTAGATTTTTTCTGCAGAAGCTCTGCTTCAATGTAAAATTGTTCCTAAACAGTTACTTATATTTACGAACTATCAAGGAATTTCCAGTTAAAAGAAAATTCTTTGTCCTTTTTTTTAAATTTTTTTGTTTGTTTTAGATTTTGCTTTTAAGAAAAGAAAAATTTATTTAGAAATTATTTCTCCTGGTATTGAAATGCAAAGTATAATTTCCAGAATAATTGAATAGACTTAAAATAATTGCAGACAAGATTTCTCCCTAACTCACCTGTTGTTGTCTAAAGTTTTTTACCAGAAATTCATTGTGGGTTAGATGTTGGCTTTGTGGAGCATTCTGTCCTAAATGAATTTGGAAATTGAAAGGAAGTGCTGGCAGAAGTGAGTTTTCTAAAGTTGAACCTAAAGTGTATATACTTTTAATTGTTCTTGCCACTTTGTTCAGTTGTTATCCCTGCATGGATTTTGCAGAAACCATTACGATAATATTCATAACCAAATCAACATCTTCTGGCTAAAAAAGAAGAGGCATGCTGCTTCCTCAGTGGGTGGAGAAATAAATTTGCATGGATCAGTAAAGATGCTGATAATTAACATAAGCCTTCTCCATGTTTCTGCAAAAGAAGTTCTTTAACTGATCTTGTTGGACATTCGGGTGTAAGACTGTGCACATGTGCAAATGTGAATTGGGAGAATAAGAGCTCCCAAGAGCAATACATAGGAAACATGGTGGGAAATATGCAAATGCACAAAATTGTACTGGGAACCATTGTGGGAGCCACAAAACTGAACCATAATATTCTTTATTGCTCATATTGGTTACTGAATTTTGACAGCAATTTAATGTTGTTTTTCAGGATTTACCTATTGGTAGAACAGTATGTGTTGGTAAGGCAAGAACAATGTGCTGGCTCTGATTAAAGTGAGAAAATAATAAAGAATAAATTGAAGTGGTCGCTTTTGTCTCTCTGATTCCTGTTGCTTTGAAAATGCAAATATGAAAAGAATTTATTACAATTAAATTGAAGAAGTGACCTAAAACAGGCTTCATTTTTTTCAGGGTAGAAATCAATCAACTAAATTAGAAATGTTCCAAAATAGAGGAAGCAGACAAAACTTCAAAATCTAGCAGTGTATTTATAGCTGACTAATAAGATTTAGCCTGAAAAATATCGTACCCCTTATAGAGCTGTAAGCCTAATTACAAATATTTGTTAAATTTGTTTTCAAACACTTACACATTTTGTATATTCCAAAATGCAGCAGAGAGGATTGAAATAAATTAACAGTTATTTCAGAAGGATGTGTAACAAAATTCTTGACACCTCTGCTCAACTGCCAAAACAATTCCAGAATTAAGAGACGCATTGCATATTATCATGTGTAAGCTGTGTGACTGTTGAGGTATGATCGCAGAATCATAGAATTATTAGGGTTGGAAAGGATGTCTGCAGATCATCTAGACCATCTAGTCCATGTGCCAAAACAGAGTGACCTAGAGCAGGTGACACAGGAATGTGTCCACATGGGTTTGGAATGTCTCCTGAGAGGGAGACTCCACAAAGTCCCTGGGCAACCTATTCCAGTGCTCTGCAACCCTCAGTGTAAAGAAGTTCTTCCTCATGTTGAGGTGGAACTTGTTGGTTTTCAGTTTATGGCCATTGCTCTTTGTCCTGTCACTGGGCACCACTGAAAAGAGTCTGGCACCATCCTCTTGGCACCCACCATTGACATATTTATACAGATTGAGGAGATCTCCTCTGTCTTCTCTCCAGACTAAACAGGCCCAGCTCCCACAGTCTCTCCTCCTAAAAGAGATGCTCTCATCACTGTTGTGGCCTCCCCTGGACCCCCTCCAGTAAGTCTTTGCCTTCCTGAACTGTGGAGACCAGAACTGACAGCACTTCAGATGTGGCCTTACCAGGGCTGAGTAAACGAGAAGGATCACCTCCCTTGACCTGCTGGCCACAGTCTTCCTAATGCATTCCAGGATACCATTGGCTCTCCTGGCCACAAGGACACTGCTGCCTCATTGTCAGCTCTCACCCTCCAGGACTCTCAGGTTCTTCTCTGCAGAGTCACTTCCAGGAGGTCAGCCCCAACCTGTGCTGGCACTTGGGGCTATTCGTCCCCAGGTGCAGGATCCTGCATTTGCTCTCGCTGAAACTCATTAGTTTTCTCTCTGCTGAACTCTCCAGCCTACCAAGGTCCTGCTGAATGGCAGCAGAATCTTCAAGTCTATCAGCCACTCGCCCTGGTTTCGTATCACCTGCAAACTTGCAGGGTACCTTCTATCCCTTGGTCCCCATTGCTGACAAAAATGTTAAGACTGGTCCCAGTATTGATCCCTGGGTAACACCACTGACTGCAGGCCTCCAACTGGATCCTATTCTGCTGATCACGACCCCCTGAGCTCTGCCATTTAGTCAGTTCTTGATCCACCTCACTGTCCATTCATCTAACCCACAATTCCTGAGTTTACCTGTGAGGTTAGTATGGGAAACAGAGTCAAAAGCCTTGCTGGAGTTGAGATAGATGACATCAGCTACTCTCCCCTCATTGCCCCATCCTGTCATGCCATCACAGAAGGCTATCAAATTGGTCACCATCCACAGAAGACAATTTTCTCCCAGAAATCCAGATGAAAAAAGCATAAAAACATCTTTCATATAGGTTATTTTTATACATCAAGTGAACAGCCTCCACAGTTTTTACATATCTCAAAAGAAGAAGAGAAAAGTGGTGGATAGAAACTTTTAATGACTGAGTACTAAGTATTTCTCTAGTTTGGTATATGAACACTGTGATATAGTATAGTACTTAAAGACTGAGATATGATGAAGAATTGATGTGCAGTTGGTGGGACACCTATATATAGCTCTTACCTAAAAGCACTTAACAGCAAAGCAAGGGGAGTGTATCCCCTCAGCGGTATGCATTAGCTCTTGTTGACTTCACAGTCTGACTTCAGAAAACATAATTACTTTAACCTGATTTAGCCCCAGTTTTTTTCTAGAAAACAACTCACATACTTTTCAGAAACACATAGGCAACATTCAGTCTTTCCAAAACTATTGATGAATTCTTTTGATGGGGAATGCAATGTTCATGATCTTGCCATGTGAAACTGCTGTCTGACCTATCCTGACATTATGGCATCCTTACAATTTCTGAAAGCTTTTAGAATTTATGATGTTGACTCATCAATGAAATGCCCCATTTGCAGGACTGAAAATAATGTTTCTTGTTTAGAGTTTGGGGTGAGTGAAGATGTGCAAGTTATGACCTATTTAAAGGCTGAGTATCAAGTGAAATTATTTTATTGCTACTTACAAAGAGGTGTATGATTTAAAATAAGATATTTAAAATTGTAAAATTATAAAAATTTATAAAAATTAAAACTTCTAATTCTTGACTCATGTATTTGACAGTGGTAGATAGATATATTTTGGCAAATGCAATTATTCAGGGTGCTCCATTTTCCAGCAATAACACCATGTCACGTCCTCCTCGCTGAGTAGTCGCACACAAACAGCTTTTTTACTGATATTTTATGCTGGAGTCCTACTGTCCATTAGACTTTTCATTGTTCATTGCTTTTTCAAAATAATAAAAAAAAATTTCATATTTCACCATGTGGTTTGTGTTTTCAGGTTTTTCTTGTGGATCTTAGATTCTTCTATCTTCTGTTGAATTCTAGAGGGCTGGTCTTACCCTGTTTTGATAATTATCCAAGTACGAATAAAGCAATGAAAATCCTCTCTTTAGGGCTTGTCTCCACTTCATGAATATTGCAACATAGAATATGTCGTGTCCTAAAGTCCAGAGTCTATTTCTCTAACAAGAAACAGTTTCTGCAGCTGCTTAAACCAATTAATGTACTTTTATATTGCTACATTTCTAAAATGCAATTTGTCAGATGAAAACAGCCAGCAGGCTGTGCTGCATCAGTTTTCCATGGGTCATCTCTTTGTGCTCTGAAGATGATAGCATAGTTCCTGCTAGTGAAGTATTTGGATGATATTTTGTACTCATGACCAAAGTATTAAATTTTTTTTTTTTTTTTTAAGGGAAGTTTCACTTGCTATTTACTTATAATGGAAGAGATACTTTGCCTTCCCTCTAGCTCCCAGTGCAGAGATTGCCTCTGCTGGGAAGGGCCCTGGGAGGTACAATGTAGCATCATTTGCCATGAGTGTCTAGGGAGAGATGTAAAGTATGTGCAGAGTATCCTGAACAATAGGCTCAAAGAGCAACTGCATCAAAGGAATAAATGGTCCTTAAGGTGTCTTACTGCTCCACTTCGTACATCTCAGGTATCTTGGGTATCTTACTCTTTCGTTGGTGACTTTTTTTTAAAGTTTTTCATGATTTTGCTTTCTGCACTTCTTGTCTGAGTAAGTTACTTGCTCTGAATGACTTTGAATCCCAGATTCTTTCTTCTATGTGAGACATAATTTTTCAAATTATTGTATTCTATATTGTATACTAATATATATCATAGGCCAGGGTAGATGGGGCTTTGAACAACCTGGTCTAGTGCAAGGTGTCCCTGCCCGTGGCAGGGTGGGGTTGGAACTAGAGGATCTGTAAGATCTATTCCAACCCAAGCCTTTCTAGGGTCTGATAATTGTATCAAACATCAAGAGGATCATATCAAAAGAAACAATTTTATTTTTCTGCAACAGGAAAATGGTAATAATACATTTTGTTGTTAATTTAATGATAGTAATATATCTTTTTAAATCATTATTAGTTAGCTTCATAATTAATATAATTGTGAGTAATATGAATAGTTGATAAAGTCATATTTATAGGGTAATATGAAAATTGAGTTTCCATAACACATATGGCATACTAAATATTAATGGAAATGAGGTTTTTTTGTGACATTTGTATAACTTATGAAGTCAGGCAATGTGTGTGATACAGCTTTGGTTTTGCAATTTACTACAGTGTAACTGTTTCTCTCATGAGACACTAAATAAAATGAAAGTGTATACCCTGACTGTATGTAGGGGCAATTCCTTTGTGAACTGAAGCAGTGTAATTATTGATTAAAATATATTGCATCTCCAAGTTCAACAACAAAAAATACGTTACTTAATTACACTGTAAGTGACTTTCCGTATTTTATCTTGATTATGTAAGATGCATGCAGGCATTTACTAAAGTGATCAATTATTTTTTTTATTCCCATGTATCAGCAATGTTTTCAAACATAGTCCAGTAAAACAGAGATAAATATATGCTGTTTGGCAATTACATTTTGAAATACAAATAGAGAAAGAAAAACACACACATATTTCTATATACGAAGTTCTGCAAATTAAATTAAAATTTCTAATTTTTATTTATCTAAATATGATGAGTTTTTGATTTATATCTATATCTTGTCTGCTGTATGACAGTGTTAAGTGCTTTTGTCCTGTGAGCTGTTTTCCACAGTGACTGTCCTTGACCAAACCAGAAAACGAATTTGATTTCTCTAATGCAAAAGGTAATTGGATTTCTCTTTATGGAATGCATCCCTTTAATGACTGTCTGTGCCTCAGCCAATTTAGCTGCAACTGACCTGACATTGATCTGGTGATATGACTTTAAATAAATGCCGAAGTTGGGAGATGAAAGACCAACAGGCTGATATCAGAAAGACCATTTTGTGCCTCATCTTGCCATTTTCCTCAGAAAATATCTCCATCTTGAATGTTATTCTTGTGAAACATGCTCCTCTAGAAATTGGTTACAGAGCTGCAAATTGCATCCTTTTCCCAAATATAATAATTTCCCAGAAAGCATCTGGAGAAACCGTTTTGAAACTTAAATAAGGCCTCTTGAAATATCTATTTTTCTTTGCAAATATTCATTATTATGTAGACTCTTCCTTAGAGGAAAAAAAGTGTAATTGACGCAGTGAATTAAATCTTTACAGAGGTCTTGTTCAGCACTAAATATTTATTGAAATACTTATTTAGATAATAGGGGTCTTATAAAAAAGTATTATAGCTTGCTGATCTGAGAAAAAATTTACCCACATAAAACAATTATTAAAGGTGGTATTTTGGGATGTTATCTGTTCTTTGTTAAGGTTAGGTTTACGGGAATAATAAAATCCTAGAAAGTGCATTTCTATTTATTTAAAGTAGTCAATATCCTTTGGACCCAGCCCAGGATAATACACTGAGCACTTTTAACCCCAAATGGATCTGAAGCCAAAATTTAGAAGTTGAATCTATTTTTAATTTATTCACGGGCCACATGTTCTTTTTGATAAACGCTGTTAATGCCATTAATTGAAAGTGATAGCTTACACTCTGGATGGTAAACTGGATTTTAAAACTTCTGTGTGGAAAGTAAAAGCAAGAAATTTTTTCTTCAGTTTGAAGTTATTTCCTTCTGAAACCCTAAGATTTATTTTCATTTTGGTCAAAACACATAGTAATTTCCCACTCTGTACCGATAACAGTGAGAGATAGAATTTGTTTTACTTATCTGCATTTTGAAGCAGGTGGTCACCCCCATTTCCTTTATCTGATCAATTATTTCTTCAATCTTTACAAATGGATAGGTTTTCCACTTTGGATCTTTTGCACAACAGAATTTATAAGTTTATTGTAATGTAACTTTTGGTGCTTTTTTAGTACAGTTAATTTGAAGTAAATGGATATGAAAACACAGCTTCCCAAAGAAGCAGGTGCCTGAGGGGTATTCACCTCCCTCACTCAGCCGAAAACCATTTTTAATACTTTCATGTACCACCCAGAAGTACTGCATACATATGAGTCTCTGGACAGAGAAACAGATGGTCTCTTTAGATAGGAATTATGAAAATGAGAATAAATATTTCATACCTTTAAAATTTTTGCGAGTTTTAAGGTATTTTTTTCTGTTACCAGTCCCAAGTGTGCTTTTTATACTGATACCAGGAACTGAGAGGAGATTATAAATGTCCTATAGTGCTTAATTCACAGGCTTCTACTCCCTAGCTGCAGTTCTGATTCCAGGGA
This sequence comes from Orthonyx spaldingii, assembly GCA_013397795.1. Classification (NCBI taxonomy): domain Eukaryota; kingdom Metazoa; phylum Chordata; class Aves; order Passeriformes; family Orthonychidae; genus Orthonyx; species Orthonyx spaldingii. The sequence continues at coordinate 108,318 of VZTJ01006418.1, read as the reverse complement.
TAGAAATTCTGCTGATGCTGCTCTCAGGGAAGTGGTTTCCCTCTCCCAGACTGGGCCAGAAAGATTCACAGCCACAGGGGAATGTAACTCATGTCGTGTACTTGCTGTAACTTTTAGACTGGTTCCTCCTATTGTCTTATCTTTGGACCTCTACAGGTTTCATTGCTTCTCAAGGAGTTACGTGCACTTCTAGAGGCAGAATTATTTCTATATCCGTTATCTTGATTGTAAATAACACTGGACATGCTACTATTCTACTGTCTGTTATCATTATCAGAACTGAGGCAGGCGTGCCATATATAAAATAAAAATGTTCCTAAAGTCCTTGCTAGTACTGTCTTATGTGACACCAATGTAACTGTCTACTATTTCTTCTCTCCCTATAGGTCACAGATATGATGCTTCAGGACAAACCCTACCCAGACTGGGGAAAGTCTGCCAGAGCATTCTGGAAGAAAGGAAATATTAGGATCATTTTATTCTGGTAAGAAAATTCTAAAATCAAATTACTGTAAACAAACCTTTTATAGAACATTTTAAAACTTAACCTCTATGACTGTCTGTGGCAGAAAGAGATATGGTTGAAAAAAAATGGTGAACGTGGTCTAATAAAAAATTAAACTTTGCAAAAACGGAATATGAGTAAGGAATTCCTAATCAAAATAGTTGGTGTAGAAATATAATTTTAAAATTATTTATACAGTTTCTTGTATTCTATTTTGACACTTTACAATTGAGTTGCAAAATTTTTGCTACATGTGATAATATTTGGGTGTCCCACTGCCATTCCTCGTAATAAAGTAGATATGTGAATTTCCTTTTGTGGTCATGAAATTAATTATAGCAATTCTTTGAATTACCACATGAATAGGATTTGAAATGTCAAGTCAGTGTCAGATGATTAAGAAAGATATTAAAAAATCAATGCAAAAAGTTGTGAGAGTTTAGAGTTCATTTTATATCAAAGGTGGCCTCTTCCTGATAAATTCCAGACAAGTGTAGCTATTGAAACAGAACACAAATTATGACAGAAAAAATGGAAGATGGAAAAAGTATATTCTAAGAAGCAGTCTGAAGACCTTATAGCTGAAGATTTCAGAAATAGCAAAGATTTTTTTCAAAGAGAGCAGAACCAGAAAAACTCATGAAAATATTATCAGACCTGCTGTTTTTTAAAGAACAGGTTTCAAAAGAATTCCTGTGGACAAATTGAAAGATTTATTTGTATGGATTCTCCTACAGAAAATGCAATGAATTATCTTATACTTTAAAGGAGCAAAAATGAGCTATTATATTAAATTGAGGCAATATAGGAAATAACAAGAGAAATTTGTAAAGAAAACAGGATCAGGTGGCTGATTGCCTACAGATAAAGCGTATAAGGGACTGAAGAGGTTGAGCTGATGCAAGTTTTATTAGCACTTAATTGCCTATTGAAAAATTGAGTATTAAAATTTGGATATTGTTTTGCTTTTTCTGCCTTTTTTTTCAGCAAACTAGAATTGTCATTCTGGCCTGTAAGTCTGAGTTCGGTTTTCGCTAAGTGGATTGAATATATTATATAATTATATATTATATATCAATATATAGTCAATAATGGAATTATGAGTAAAGCTGTAGACTATCTTCTGCTAAAGAAAGCCAGGGAATGTTTCCTTAAAGAAAATCTTCTCTGATGTTAGAACTCTTTGCAGATGTCATCAAAATAATGGATGAGGAAGAAATGCTTGATCTAATTTATTTGGACTTCCACAAGGGTTTTGACAAAGTTCTTTACTGAATGCAATTAAGAAAACTAGTAAGCCTAAGTGTGCTAACATTTAGAAATCATCTCAGCAACGTGGAGTGAAAGTTATGAATAAAAGAATCATTTTCTGCTACGTTGATACAGTTGGGGAGTTCCATTATTTAATGTTTGAAGTAGTATTCATTATTTATATACATCATAAATATTAGCGACATGGCAGAATTTAAAGATTAAGTTAATAATTTGACAAATGGATGAAAGAGGGATCTTAGAAAACTAGGTGAAAAAAATAACAACTCAATACTTGAGTTATGAACGGGGGTGGTAGGATTCAAACGGCTCCTTGTCGTCATTGCAGGATGTGCAGAGGAAGTTTCTGTCTCAGTGTAATAAAAGGTAAAAGCAGACATATCAAAAAAATTTACAGACAGGTGCCAAGTGGGCTACCAATGATTACAGTGTCATCTGAACAGAAAGCTTAGTCTAAAACGTCATTGATTTTTATTTACCCTTGTCTGAAGAATAGCTTTGTCTGAAAGACTGAAAAAGGAATTAGTTAAGAATTAAGAAAAAGTTTAATTACATGAAAAGACTGGAAAAATGGGACAAAAGGATTAAAAGCAAGGTGACACGATAGTTTTCAAATTTATATGCCAGACAGGGAGACCAATAAAACAGTATTAAAATTGCTTAAATATTGTCACAAGTGATTTTTTTTTACTTCTTCCACTCTGAAATGTTACAAATCAGTATTTTATTTCAAATAATATTCACATTAACAAATCCTACCAAAAGTCCAATATGGAGATAAGTAAAAAAAATATGGATTTTCATGCATGAGTCTCATACTAAAGGGTATGCTTAAAACCTAAAGGGTAACAAAAATGCTTTTATTTTTAGCTTTAAGCAGTGAAATAAAATAGCCTTGGATGACAGTCTACATTCTGTAGACATTATTTATATAGTGCAAGTTAGACATCAGTAAAAGTAGATTTTTTTTTTCTCCACTAGGTAGGAAAAATAAAGGAGTGATGATATTATGCATGGTAACATGGGGTATTTGTGTTTATTGTTGCTTAAGCAATGTGATGTGTATAGCCCCATTTCTGAAATGTCCTAAATGAAGCATCCAACACAGACACTGCAAGGTCAAAATCCATCTATTCAGTACATTTTCTAGTAGTACACCTGTTTAGTAGAGCTAGTGCAATACTGTGCACTGTATTTTAATTATACTGAGTATAGCTGTGTGATACACAGTCTAAAGTGGTTGACGAAATGAAAACCTTAGATACAAACCAGACTTTTTTTTCTGCTAACGTCTTTTTTATTTTGGGGTTTACTTTGCAAAATTAGAAAACAACTGTAAATGTACCAAAGATGGACGGATTGTAAAGGGGGTGAAAGCATCATCAACTTATTTGTGATAATTAATTATGTGGCTACTTTTTTTCTCATTTGAAAATGTTTTCAGCTCTCCAGTGCAACTAATTCACTAAAGTTTTGATTTATCTTATCTCCTGTTTTAAATCATGCTCTGGAAATATTGTCAACAACTGCTTGTTGGTTGCTCCTGACGATTCTGTCTGACTTATGAATGTCTTCACAATATAATTCTTCCACAAACAGCTCATCTAGCTAAAGAATGATCAGTTGCTATTTGATTTTGTATAGCCCATCACCAAGGAGTACTTTGAAGTGCCTTCAGCTTTTTTTGAAGTCGGAGGTTGTCTTTTTTTCATAAAAAAGGTCTCTATTTTGGTAATTTCCAGCTCTGTTCATGGCTAATTCCTCCATTCACAGGCACCTTTGTGTAACACTGTTATATTGCTAAGTGATACTATGTAAATACTAACACACTTTCTCATGCATTTAAGAAAGTGTGTTGTCAAGAGGACTTCTAGGAAGTCATGAAGTATCTTGAACCTTGATGGAATAACTAAGATGTGTAGACATGTTTGTGGGTTACAAAAGGATGATACAAGGAGTTAAATATCTGCACTGCCTGCAGTCAGATGAGTCTACCGGCCACTGTCTCCACTGCAGTGTCATTACCATCATATTGCAAAACTGTAAGCATGACTTGAAACAGGCTGATTTGTATTTTTTAGATATGTTGATAACTTGGCTGATTTAGGAGAGACAAATTGTATATGACATGAGAGTACTGGCATTTGAAAGAAGCAAAAAGACAAGAAGTTTGTTGAGTAAAGTCAAATAAAGGTCTTAGACAAGACTGATGACAAGCCAATAGCTGTAGCTAGTGGTAAGATAAAGAAATAAGACAATATAGAACAGTACTTAATTTTGATGTTGTATATTAGAGGAAGCAGAGGCAGAAGAATTTGAGAAGACTCATTGTTTTGCAAATAATTTGTTTATTTCCCTGCAAACATTTAATAAGTCCCACCTACACTGCAGGTCTGCCCTACACATGTGCACAGGCGCCAGCTCTCCCCAGCAGTACATACAGGTGATGTTGCTAGAGGCAGCCCACACCAATGCCACAGGATGTTCTCAGCCTCTATAGTCATCTCCATGTTAACATACAGCTCTCTGCCACCAAGGCCTGGGGTTACCTCTGCCTAATTTGTGACTGAAATCACTGTCTCCTCCTTACAGTGTTTTCTGCAGTGATCTGCCATATCCTGTGGAGAACTGAGTGTAGTAGTTGCAATAAAATCACCAGGACATCTCTGGGTTGTGTGCATGGTTTGTTCAGTAGAGGTGAGACCTGAATACTCCCTTTTGACAAACTGCTCCAATATTAATTGTCCTCACACTTTTCCTAACAGGGTATGGAGGGTTTAAAATGAGCAAGGCATAAAGCATGTGAACTATTAGCCATAGGGAAAAGAGAGGACGGTCAAAAAGAAACCAGTTTCTGGAATAGAGGAAAAGAGCTGCTGAGGTCTGTGTAACTAGGTAACAGAAAATTGATATTCAAAGGTAGGTTATCAAAATGGGGGATTGCAGAGATAACAGTGGATTGTGCAGCTGAATCTTGATTGCAGACAGGGTGACAGAATAATATATACAAGCTGAACCTTTGAATATGCAAGTTGCAGGCTGGAATCCATTTCTGTGGTGTCCCTGGCTAGGCATTCATTGTATGTGTATACAGTGATCAGTTTTTATTGGTACAATAAAGACAATTGTCCTTTGACACAGGATTCTTGTCTGAAATAATGCAAAACAGATACCAACATGGAAAAGAAATAAAGTAATACAGATAATTGTAAATTTGTGATTCTCTATGTTTGCTGTTTGACTTCGCAAACTAAATATTCTTCTATTAGTATGTATTTCAATAAGCTCTTGCTAGCTTTCTTTAATAAAAATTAAAATTATACATGCTCAGAAATGTGTGTTAGGAATCACAGTACTTTAATTTATCAAATCAACCTAGTAATATAGGTTTAGAAGCTTTTATTCAAAATAATTGTGCAGAATTGCTACAGAGTTCTAAGTCTTGTACATATGTTTATGGTGGATTGTGTCAAACATAGCTTAGGTTAGTATTCGTAATTGGACAATATTTTGTACCCTGGAAGAAGAGAAGGGTTCCTTATGAGATAGCCACATTTCCTACAAAGAAATAAAACAGTTTCTATGGGAGATTTTCTATCATGCACCCATTTGAACATTTGGTTTGAAAAATTATATTTCCATATTCTATGTTTTCATAATCAAGATGATAAATTTATACTGGACAATTATATTCTTTTCACATATGTGAATGCAATGCATAATTTTTTTTTCAAAAGACAGCTTCTTAAAACATTGCCTCCTTTCATTACAGGCTGCACTGAGAAAAACTAACTACACTATATTTATAACTAATTTTAATAGTCAATTTAAGTTGTGTACTAACTGATACAAAACAAACCTTTCACTAAGTTTGAGTACAAGTTTTTGTGATGCAGTCCCACACATAAAACTGCATGAAACAACAAAATAATTATATGTGCATTTAGATACACATGCAGTATTCTCTCCCAGTTTTGGAGGTTTTTAAGTTTGTCTATTAATTCTTTAATATTTAAGTAATTTATCTTGGGATAAGGTACTGACTAGTAAACAGAAACCTGGAATCATCTAAAACGTAAGGCTGATTTCCTGGTAAATAGCATAAATATTGTAAAAGAACATAAAAATATTTTCCAATATTATTGCTCAAAGTAGTTCTTATACTATAACCCAAGTGAATAACATCAGTTTGGATAAGCAAGACAATAAATAAATTTCTTACTATTTCCTTTTTGTCTCAATACAAAATATTCACTAAAGTCCTTCATAGATGATTTATATTGAGTGATCTGACTACTAAACTGATGTGGCATTGCTTAATATAGTCTGTCAGGATAAAACTGTCCATGAATAGTAATTATTACATTTAGTCTGGCTGTCAAGAAGTATGATTATAATTTTTCAACAGATTACTAAAATATTTTTGAGAGCATTTATTTAATTTCTGGGTATTACTGGTAAGCTGTGCTGTGAAATGACAATTTGTTAACATGAAAAAATGTTGAAAATAATTCATCATGATACAGAATGCTGAACTTTCATATAAATGAGAGTTAAGGTTTCTGCCTATTTTTAGTGTTCATTATTTACTATTTTGAATATTTGAAAAAATTGTGTAAATACAAAAATATTGTATTATCAAAAATATTTGCGCAAAAGTTGTTCTTCAAATCTATGTTTGGTCCTGTACAAATGCTCTGGTTCATGTCCTGAGGAAAACTTTTCCACTTGGATAGCAAAATGCTTTTACAGTGTCTAGTATGGAGAAGTAAAAGTGATCAAAACTCACCAGAATGGTTGAAGCTTGGCAACCACAGGAGTCAGATACATTTTTGAACCTTGTTCTCAGATGGTCCCACTCCTCAGTGCATGAAAATTATTGTGTTAGCAATTCAGGGTTCTCCCACCAATCTGCTCAGCGGGCACTGCTTTCAGCCGGAAGTGTTACTCAGTCCCTAGCAGAACATGCCTGTCATTTTCCTTATTCCCTTCCTCCCTTCCTCCAGCACAGCAATAGCCCAAAATGCTGCAGTGTTTGCAGAAGCAAGAGGGAAAGGGTAAGGATGATCTGGGGCCCTAGGTCAGCCGTGGGGAGGGTGGTTTCTGACATAGCATTTGCTGCTCTAACGTTGTGGTCTGTCTCAACCTGGCTTTTCTGGGAGCATCTTAGGGACTGTAATCACTCCACAGGCCTCCCATGTGGCCACATGGAGCATGTTATTCATAGACTACTAATGCACTGCATGAGGGATAGATGCTTTGCATGACATTATTTATATATGAGCAGAGAAAAGGTATTCATATGGGAGGGCATGCAGGTGGAAGTCTCCCATGTGTCTCAACTATCAAGGAAGAAATTTGTATCTTGCCTATGCCAGTCTCTATTTGGAAAGGCTGTGTCATGCGTTTTCCACGCCCTAGTCATGATAGGAAGAATAGTGAGGCAAATCACTCTTCATCTCACTTTTCTTCTCAGAAGACAAAGCATTTGAGGGAGATACAATTAAGTTTAGGGAGCTCTAAGCTCTGAGATTAAAAAAAAATACCCCAAAACCAAAACAACAAACTATAATTGTGAGATCACTTTAGCTTGAAGATTATATTCTTTCTTTGTCTCATTCAAGTTATATAAAGTGATCTCATCCTATATTTTTCTGATGGAGACTCCTACAGATCAAACAAAAACATATGTTGTTTCTTATTTGTATTTGCATGAATAAGAGAAGGGTTGGCAGAGGAGGAGAGTGAGCATAGTGTGGCAGCTTTCCTCTCACATGAAATAGAACACATGCTCATCTACATCCACACACACAAGCACCCACTTGAGATGGCAACAGAGGGGAGGAAGGGAGCTCCTAATGCCTCTGCACTAACACCATTCCCCTGGTAAGTTCTAGTGTGCAAATATTTAATGTCCTGGGGTTTTAAAAAAAATATTCACAGACCAATCTGGCTGAAAGATAGTTATACTGGAGAGAGAAAAGCATCATCTGTTACCTGCAATGGGGTTTTGGACTAGACCCATAGACATAAATTTCACCTTTAATTTGGATTTAAATTCTCTGAACCACTGTAGTATATATGTATTTCATACCATATCTTTTCCCTTCCTCAGCCTATTTAAGCTTTTTGAGTTATATTTGGTAGATAGTTGCAATTCAGTAGTTGATAGCCTGTTAGAAAAAAAGCCTGTTTTTATTCCTACATGATTGCTAGATTCCTAAGTATAGCCTTCATAATTGGACGGATATGGCAACCCATCTTCACCTCTTTCTAAAAGTACATTTTATTCCATCTCTGTTACTGAGAAAGAGGTATATCATGAACAAGTACTAAAAATATTTCATCCAACGTATAGCTTTAATAAAACTTCTTAAGGTGCAGTGTTTCCTATGTTTCAGTAATAACAGTACTCCCAAATGACAATACCTTCACAAAATCACATTCTATGCAAAAAAATGAAAAGCTCTAATTCTTCGATGGAAATTTTCCTTAGGAAATTACAAAAACTTCTTTGAATGGGCAGCTGCAATTCTCAGTTCAGCCACAGTTGAAGCAAGTCCTTTTTTAGCATCTTCTCTCCACTTCCTGCAGAGTTCTTGCTGAGCAGGACACATGTCTTCCCCCACTTCACAGTGGAAGATTTTCCAGAAGAGCAGAATCAGTGATGTAGTTGTTGTTGTATCATTGCCCTACTTCTACTTGAGTGCTTTACCTTTCTTCCTTTGTTTGTTATTAGAAAATTTATTTTATATCTTTAGCATCTGCAGCTAGCCTAACCCTCGTTCTAGGTCCACTCCAAAATCAAGATGAGTGTAGCTGTCATGTAATATGCATTTTGTGATCATATAGGCAGACCAAAGTGCTAAAATATGAATAAATACATAATATAAAAGTATAAATATGTAGTCAGATAATTGAGACAGCCACTCCAAGGCAGAAATACTAAGCATTGCAATTATTTCAGCATGCACATTGTGGACTCTTATTCATACAACAGAAGGAAACATTCCAGATTGTCAATGCAGAAATTCAGTCTTGCATCCTTGCTTCAGTGTGCAGAGGCCTAGCAAAATCATAGCCCAAAACATGGTCAGTTCAACTCAAATTCATTTCTTTGGGAAAGCTGTAAAGAATCCATCACACCAAAGACATGGTGCATAGAGAAGTTGCAGCGTCAGTCAGTGGTTTTGTGCAAGATGTGAGCTCTGAAAGCCTGCAAGGTTCAATGGAGATCAGAAAGTGGGTGTTTCAGCTGCTCATGCTCACAGCCAGAGTTCATAGACTTTGTCATGGCTGGATTCCAAAAATCGATTGAGTTTTCTAAAATAACTGTGATGATTAGAGTAATGAAATTATTTTCCTTCCTGGAATGCTGGAGTACTTTTTTGAAATTGTATTTCTCCCTAATGGCATGTTTAAATTTGTGACTTAGAATTTGCTGATGTACTTAGCTTAACTCCTGATGCATCTTTCTCCTAGAATGGCATAGGTTGGAAGGGAATTTAAAGATCATCTCTTTCCAACCCCTCTGCCAACCTTTCCCTACACCAGGTTGCTCAAAGCCCCATTCAAACTGGCCTTGAACACTTCCAGGGATGTGGCATGCACAACTGCTCTGGACAACCTCTTTCAGTGCCTCACCACCCTTACAGGAAAGAATTTCTTCCCTGTATGTAATCTGGAATGTAATCTAAACCTGGCTTCTTTCAGTTTAAAGCCATTCCTCCTTGTCTTATCACCACATGCCCTTGTGAAAAGTCCCTCTCCACTTCTCTTGTAGCCCCCTTTAGGTTCTGGAAGACTGCAATAAGCCTCCCTGAAACCTTCTCTTCCCCATATTGAACAACCCCAGCTCACTCAGCCTATCTTCATAGGAGAGGTGCTCCAGCTCTCTGATCATCTTTGGGTCCCTTCTCTGGACTCCCTCCAACATGTCCAAGTCCTTCTTTTGGGGCCCCAGAGCTGGATGCAACACTACAAGTGGGGTCTAACAAGAATGGAGTAGAGGGGCCGAATCCTCTCCCTCACCCTGCTGCCCACGTTGCTTTTGATGAAGCCCAGGACACGTTTGGCTTTCTGGGCTGCAAGTGCCCATTGCCAGGTCATGTTGAGCTTCTTGTCCACCAACACCTGCAAGTCTTTCTCCTCAGGGCTCCTCTGCCAAGGGGAGAAATTAATTCAATCCATTCTCTGCCCAGCCTGTACTTGTGCTTGGGATTGTGCTGACCCAGGTGCAGGACTTTGCACTTGGCCTTGTTGAACTTCATGAGGTTTGCACAGACTCACCCCTCAAGCATGTGAAGGTCCCTCTGGTTGTCATCCCTTCCCTCCAGCATGTCGATTCTACCACACAGCTTGGTGTTGGCAACCTTGCTGAGGTGCACTCGATATCAGTGTCTGTGTCACCGACACAGATGTGACACAGTGCCCGTCCCAGTACAGACCCCTGGGAACATAACTCATCACAAGTGAGTTATCACAACTCTTTGAGTACCATCCAGCCAATTCCTTATCCACCTAGTGGACCATCCATCAAATCCATGTCTGTCCAGTTTGGAAGCAAGGATGTCATGCGGTACAGTGTTAAATGCTTTGCACTATTCCAGGTAGATGATGCCAGTTGCTCTTTTCTTACCCACCGATGCTGTAACGCCATCATAGAAGACTGCTGAAATTGTCAGGCACCAATCTCCCCTTAATGAAGAAAAATTAGTATTTCTGTATTTTCTGTAAATATTGAGTAGTTGCACATGATCACATCAAATGTTGTTTGGCTTTCAGATCCATCTGAAGAATTAATTCTGAAAGTGCCCAGTGAAGGTCAGCTTAGAAACTATGTTTTTAAGATCTGTGAATTTCATGTGTAACTGGATGCACTAACACAGTGAAATGGTTCCACCAACATTAAAGGGAGTATTTTACAGTGGGGACTGAAATCAGTCTCCTTGAGGACACTCTGCATGAGATTATTAGTCTTCTTCAGGTTTCAGGAGAATATGGCAGTTGTCATTCATTGAGTGTCTGATTAAAAAGTTTTATTCCTCTTCATTTCCTGATAGTCCTTCATGATGTGACTTCTGCTGTGTTTTGGGCATCAGTTTTGCAAATACAACTTAGTGAAACTCTCTACCATATTCATCTGTTTTCTGGTACAAACAGGCAAACAGCTATGGAGTAATAATGGTTCCAATGAAATCACATCTTGAGATTCAAAGTGGTGCACATTATTAGAATGTGGCTGTACATTCTAACTTGTGATGCTGTAAAAGAAGGGCCAAATAGCTTGGTATATCCAAATTCAGTTATTTAGGCCTAAGAGAAGAATTACAGTACTCTGTCTTTTGCAAAGACTGCACTTAAAGTTGGAGCAGGAAGTTATTATTTGAGTACTGCCAGACTTCATCCTCTATACCATTCTGTCCCCACTCAGATTCTTATACCCCATGTCCACTATCAGAATGAACCCCTCTCAATAAAAAAGAAAAACTAATCAAAAATACATTAAATAGAAACTACTTTTTAAGATGTACTTAAAACAGTTATAAATATGAATGTATATAAGCTTGTTTAGTCCATGTATAAAACCTCAGTGTAGATGTAAGGAGCCTTTCTTTTATTTCTTACTTGCTTTTCTACTTTGAAAAAATCAGTATGACTGTAAAATTAAATACATCTGCTGACAGCTGTCTTAATCAAGGCATTTGACTTTATAATATCTCTTTTCAGCTAGGTACCATAATGAGAATATTTTGGCTATATTTTTATTTCAGATAATTGCATGTTGTCTGCCTATAATTATGACTGTAGAAAAAGCAAGGCCTAAAACAAAAGGTAGATTAAATTTTCAATGAAATCACAACAAAAGGTTGTTAACAAAAGGTGCCCTGCAAGGCCTTTGGTTTCGTAATCTATATTTTGATACTTTAGCATCTTCGCTAGATTTTTCTTCTTTTAACACAAAAAAATTGTGTTAGCAGTTAAGCACTTACAAAACCAGGTGCCAGTTAAATTTCAGACCATGCATATTTGAGCATGCTTGGTCTAGCAGGAAGTTATCCTGATGAACACAGTGATTTTGTGATACTGACTCATCAAAGAGCTTCAGTAAACAATGTGTAAATAACAATACTTTTAATACAGTACTAGAGATTTTCCATCTTTTCAGATTCTTTATGTACTGAAATGGTTGATCTATTCCTTCAGTCAAAACCACCTTGACTCCGGTTTACTGCTGTTTGCTTTGTATTACTGATTGTGTTGGTGCATTGGTGAGCACAGTGCTGCTTCTCATGCAGACGAACAGTAAATCTTTCTGGATTTCAGTGGAAAGGGCATCAGCCCTTGCCTGTGGTGGCTGAGCAGTAAAGCAAAACCAGTGAAAACAACTGGAAAGCAACTTATTCAGCCTTGAGAAAGGTTCATATTTTTTGAAGCTATATTTACTGCTTTTTGCTGTTAGCGTACTCTTGTTTGCTGCTTCCCCACTTCTTTTATACACATCCTACCAGATTCTGCTAGTTCTGCCATAGAAAAATTTGAATTTAATTTCATTTATTAAAGAATATCTTACAACTGAGAAGGTATAGAGCAAAGGTGAAGAAATTATCAAATTATTACATTAAAATTAAGGAGGTTTTCCTTTCAGTTTCATGACTTACTATGGCAGTTTTAATTTATTCAACTCTATGCTTAATATAATGAAAAAAAAGGTATTTCTTATTTTAAAGATACTAGATACAACTCTGTTCCAGTTCTGAACAAACCTCTTTGAGACTGTCCAGCTTTGTTAGCTCCAGTACAAGCTCCTTTTTCATACATGGTACTTCTCATTGAGATGGGTTTGTTTCAATTTTTATTTGAATTTATATGTAATTGTTTGAACTTGGCTGGAAATTGACTGAAGCACCTTTTCTATGAAGACAGGCTGAGAGAGCTGGTGTTTTTCAGTCTGAAGATGAGAATATTCCAGGGAGACCTTGTAGCAGCCTTGCAAGGACTAAAGGGGCTGACAAGAAAGACAGAGAGGGACTTTTTACAAAGACATGTCACTATAGGATAGGGGGAAATGGCTTTAAAATGAAAGAGGGTAGGTTTAGACTAGATGTAAGGAAGAAATTCGTTCTTTCTGTGAAGGTGCTGTGGCACTGGAAGAGATTGTTCACAGCAGTTGTGGATATCCCATCCCTGGAAGTGTTCAAGGCCAGGTTGGACAGTGCTCTGAGCAACCTGGTGTACTGAAAGGTGTTGCCAGGAGGGTTGGAAAAAGATGATCTTTAAATTCCCTTTCAACGCAAAGCATTCTGATTCTGTGATCTCTACTATTAACTGAAACAATGAATAAATTTATAACTTTTAGAAAATTATTTTTCTATAAACAAACACCCATGACCATTGTTTGAAAACAAACTGCTATGATAAAAGCTCTTACATGGGACCTCCATTGTGCCAGCATTGCACAGCCCAGGAGAAGTGAACTCTCTGCCCCAGGGAGGTTACTGTCTGGAATTCTAATTTTAAAGAGAAACGTGGCACAGAGATGTGCTAAATCCCTTGTCTATAAACATATACTTGCTGCTCAGAGAAGTGGTGTGCCAGTAAAAAAATGGACCTCAACACGCGCTCAGCTTCCAGTTATTTGCATGCTTTGACCTGACCTCATCTGTTGAAATATTCAAGGCCAATTGGCACAGCACAGGAAGCATAGGTCTTGGGAAGGAAATAGAGTGAGGCATGTTTTCAATGACAGTAAACAAGCTGGAAATATCTTATTTGACTTTTAAATGATATACTGAGTTGAAAGACCTGGAATTTAAGTGCGAAACAATCAGTTTTAAATTGAATAAATTTGATCTGGAACGTCTGGAGAAAGACAGCACTGGCAATGTCATTTTTAATGCATTAGTTCTCAGGATGAAACTTCTCTCAAAGACAGGTGCAGGATTTCTTGTCTAAGCTTCTCTCCAGTATTCTGTCACATGAAGTATAACATAGTCATGTTTGTAAACATTATAGATAAAGTATAATATAATATAAGTATTTCCCAGGGATTCTTTCAAAGTCTGATACAAGGTTGCATGAGCATTTCTCTATTATAAGGCTTTTTTCTTTCAATTTGTGTATAACTTATTTTAATATCTTCAATACTACGGATTTAAGACTGTCAGTAGCTTTCAGGTTGATCATAGAATCATTTAGTTTGGAAAAGACCTTTAAGTCCAACCATTAATCCAGCACTACCATGTTCACCACTGAACCTTGTCCCTAAGTACCACATCTGCACATCCTTTAAATACCTCCAAGCACTTCCCTGGGCAACCGGTTCCAATGCTTGACAACCCTTTCAGTGAAGAAATTTATCCTAATAGCCAATCTAAACCTCTCCTGGCACAACTTGGTATTGTCTCCTCATCTGTCACTTGTTGCTTGTTACAAGAGGCTGACCCCCACCTGTCCACAACCTCCTGTCAGGCAATAAAGTCTCTCCTGAGCCTCTTTTTCTCCAGGCTGGACAAACCCATCTCCCTCAGCCGTTTCATATATTTGTGATACAGACTTGTGCTCCAGACCCTTCATAGGTTTTGTTGCCCTTTTTTGAATATGTTCCAGCACTTCAAGGTTAATCCAGAGTCTTATGGATTATGCAGTGCTTATGGAGATCTTAAGGATTGTTTCCTCAGGGTGCCTTACTCAAAATTTTAGCTGATATACTGTAATTATGCTTATCTTTAATAATTTGAACAGGAAAATTTTTAGTACATACTAGAATAATTTGCAGTTTATCTTAGTTTTAATTAAGATGTTTTAAAAACATTCAACTTTTCCTCTTGGGTGCATCTGAATTGATAAAATTATCTGAACTCCTAAAGTTTTATTTGTATGGAATGTAAAAAATTTATAGTTTCTTCCAAAGCAGATTGATTAACAAGGTGCAAGCACAGACAAAAACATCTGGTATGTGATAATTATATTTCAAAGAATGATTGTTTTATGTTTCAGAAAGATGGGACTTGGAATTAAGCTTCTGTTTAAAGTGTTGTTTAGCAAAGTTTTTCAAACTATTGTAGGATTTCCAGCTCTTCCTACTTTAAACATTTTTGCGAAACCACATACTTATGTCTTCAGCTAGGAGTACAACTTTCTTCCTGTGCCACAAGATCTTCAGTGACTACACTATATGTTGGCTGGTTTCAGAAAGCATACACTCTCTTTTAATCTATACACAACCTCAATTAGTGTTCAGGTCAGTAAGTGGGAAGACATTTATAGAATCAATCATTTTGGGTTAAGGAGTACACATACTGCAAGTGTACTAATGGAATAGAAAAAATGCCTGGAACATCTCCAGGACAGTCACAGTCTCAATGGAGCAATTAAATATGTATGAAGAATGTTTGCAGTGAAGTTCAAACACATCAGCCTGAGGCTTATTTTTTGGTTTAATTTATTCTCTGCCTTTCTGTGTACTGCTGCTTGATGATTCAAAAACACTTCTGCACACTGCCTCCTGCATCATCTATGGATCCACTGAGTGACAGATACAGTGACAGTTGCTATTTTTAATCACTATCTCAGGAACAAGAAGCAGACTCTGCAGTAGAAAAGTGCTGGGTTAGTATTCATGTTAACAGTTTTTATTCATTAATGAATTTGACATAATTCACAGTATGGAAAATAGTCTTCAGAATTAATTCAGGCAGTGTTTGAATATTTAGCAAAACTTCTTCGTCTGAATCTGTTGGCATTATTAGAACATTTCATGATATGTCCTGTATTCCATATCTTCATATCACTGCTTTTATCCTTCATGAAAGAGATGCTTGTCCTGTAGTTAGAGGCTGCTTTTTTCATAGCATTATGAATGCCAGCACTCCTTAAAACATTAGTGGCTGTAATCCCTGATAGTTTTTGTTCTGTATGTATAAAAGGACATGTACTACTTTCAGCTTTCTCTGCTGTTTTCGACCATAAATAAAACCAAACTATCTGGGGCTTTGTAAAGCATGCTTGTTTCCTTTGATGGGTCTAGGTTCTATGATTTGTGACTGATCAGAGAGCACCAGTGTATTAGCTGGTTCATCTGTTATCAATTCATGCGCTATGAGTAAAGTGCAACTGTCATGTAACCAAGCTTAGAGCTATTGGCAAAGCAACTGAGCAAAGAGAACCTTTTAAAAGGATTACTGGTAATGTAATTACTTGTGGAAGATGTATGGATATCTCTCGAATGAAAACACCAGCATCTTAATATGTTCTTTAAGCAATAACATTAGTGGAATGAGAGCTTGTGTTCCAGTAATGGCATACTCTGCTGGTGGATAATGGCACAGTGAAGCAAAGGCATTTGTGTGAAGTAAACACTGAACTAAAGCCAGATATGTGTTTTTGTTTCTTTATATAATTTCAAGACTGTTATTAAGGCAAAATTTACTTTCTAGTGACACTAACGTTATTTTATTAAATGCAGTGGGGTTTTGAGGCCTCAGAGCGTCCAGTAGATTTTCTTTAGGTCTGGAGGAAAATATTTTTATATCTATAGTAAATCTATAATTGCTAATAATATCAATAATTTTAATGAAAGAAATATGCTGTTAATATGACCCCTATTACCAGACATGTCAGCAGTGTCATATCATATAATTTTATAAAGAAGCAGAATTAATTTAGGACCTTCAATTGAGGCATAGAATAAGCAATCTTGGTGAAGTTGTAAAATTAAGAAAACCTTTGTGCTTCTGAATAGTTGTTATCGGTGGATTCTGGTATTGACTTTGATCATCAAGACAATTGACTTTTCTTGGTGAAAAAGTGCATTCACATAAGTATGTTTAAATAAGCACCTGACCTTCATCTTTTGAAAATCAATGATAAAAGCCCAGTAGTTGTCAATGAAACTTTAATCCTCTTTTAGATTCTGACAGATTTTTTCCAGTTAGTTGTAGGGGATGCTTTTCCTTGAAGTGGTTAATAAGCCCCATAACATCCATAAAAATAGATTACTAAAGCATCCAATTACAGCTGTCCTGTTTGGTTTGTTAAGTCTTACACTCTTTTCTCACCTTTGGTGGTACTTCCCTCTTACAACTTCTTTATTTCTTTCTTCACAGTGCTGGTTCATATCTTCTCATTATTCAATAAGCAAAATTCTGATGCTTGGTGCATGGTTTTTTTTGTTTCCATCTAATCAGGCTCCTTTTTACATTCATTTATTGAGTTTTGCTATTGATTTTTCTTTTCTGAAAGACCTATTATATGATTTTGAGTAATAATATTTTTAACTTGTATATCTTTATGATTCTTTGTGTATTTGAAACCTGAGTGGGTTATTGATTGTGATATGTGGGCAAATAATCTGGCTTTATCAGTGTCCGAGTTACATACTTACCTTGTGTATTGCAGTATTCTAAACTTTAATGTGTCTTGTGGCAACAGGTTTTGCCTCTCATTGGAAGAACAGATTAATAAAGAAAGCTGACATTAATATCTAGATGTATATAATCAGGAAGTGATGCATAGTAAAAATGCTTTACCCTTCCAGCAAAATGAGTCATAGCCAAAATAGTCATACCTTAACCATCTGAACTTACTATCCTAGAAAATTATTTTAAGCATCCAAGTATATAAAAATTTGTCTTGAATTTGACCTACATCAGATTTGTGGGGCTTACAGTAGTTCAGATAGTCAGAACATTTAAATATAAATCCCTGGCTATGGATTTAGGATCCCAGCTTCAGCCACAAACTAAAGTTTTATCAAAGGTCTTCCTATGGACCTTGTGAAAATTTTAACTATCCATTCCTCTTGTCACGACATCGTATTATGCTCATTTTTTGTGTTTTCTGATCAGTTTGGAAACAGAAACAGGTTAAAAAATTTAGGAGAGATGAATCACTACTTTATAATGCCACTATCCATTCTACCTCTTCAGTTTTATCACTTTTGTTTTTACGATCATTCATGCTATATGGATAGCTGCATTGATGTGACTTCCCGTCATTGAGGTAATTCCCAGTACAAGGACAAAACCAGAGCTCTTTGAACTGAGAGAGGAAGGATTCAACTTTCATGTCTCTCCCTGAATAAGAAGAAAGAGGAAAACAGATATTATCCCATTTGCAAATGCCATCTAAGGTCTGGGCTTTGGATTTTTTCAGGAATCTTTTGGCCTTGTGACACAGCTGTGCTCATTAGGACACCAGCAATTAGGGCTCAGTTTTATCATTCTCTTTGCAACATGAACAAACTGAATGAGAATTAATAACTCTAATTAGCAGCAGGTGTGACTATGTTATAAAACAATCCAAAATTAAAGAAGCATTTCAATGTGCTACCTAATATTAAGTTTTTCAGTATAAATGAAAGAAAACTAAACAATCATTAGCAGGCATTGGGTTGCTAATAGAATGGGTTTAAAAAATCACTGCAAAGTGTAATAATGTAAGTAGAAAGCTTTTGGAGGTGTTTTTAAACAATTCCTCTTTAAAGAACGCCTAGGTCAGAGCTATTTGGAATGAAATTGATGGCAAGGTCCAAGGTCTCAACACAGCAGGCACATACTGCCAGCATAGTATGTTAAGCAGGAGCTGAGATTATAATCAGCTTTCACAGGTCTTAAGGTACTAGTTTGGTCCAAGCTTTTTGAGTTTGTGAGCTGTTCTATTATCGTCTTTCTGAAAGATATTTGATGACACTTTTCCACATGGTCAGTCCAGAGAGAAAATAGTCTTTATTATTGAGACTGAATTATGAAAACCTCTTTTTTGGTTTGCTTTTTTTTTTTTCCTTAAGAAAGAAGTGATCTATATACTCTCTTTGAATTATGCCTTTCAACCAAAACCCTTCGTATGCTCAATTATTCCCATTCAAGTAAAGCAAGTGAGGTTTGCTAGTGTCATTCATTACAGAGCCACATGTCCCAGCCTTTAAACAAATTTGATGCAAATGTAATTCCAGAAAACTAAACAGAATTAAACAAGTGTTTTCCTAACATTTAGATTTATGCATATTCAGGGAAAGTATCATTTGATTGACAGAGAAATTGGTGACAGCATTAGTGTCTGGAAGCATTGTTAACATTTATTCTATGGTGCCACATGTTCTGAGGAACTTGTGTGCTATAGAAAATTCTGAATGCAGGTATGAGCATCTAGCAGGCAGGTGGCTTCAGAGAAGGTGTTGTGGCATTCTGCAATTACTGTTCATAAGACAACTGGTGGTCACCCCAGTCCTGTATAACCCATATCTGAAGCCACCTTTAAATGCAGAATGACATGCCTATTTTAGCATTTATTATAACCTATATTGGTTGTAGCACTTATGAACACTTTTCAAACTAAAAAACCCCAGCTGATCTAACATAATATTTAACAATATTTGGGGAGTTTTAAATGTGAAGTTTATTCGTCACCAAATAAAATATCAGAATACTCCCACTGTGTAGTGAAAACCTGCTTTAACTTAGTAAAGGTGGCCACTGCCTCAAATGAAATAGATTTTTTTTTTTTCAGTAGACACTGATGGGGTTATCAACTCAGAAACCTCTGTGATAGATTGCCAGTAATGGCTGGAAAGGCCCAGGAATGATTGCAAGTCCCATTCATCTTTCACGGCGTCTTAGCTAAAGATGGCAGTTATTTTCAGGGCTCCCAGGAAGAACATAAAGCCAAAAACCTCAGTGAAGAACTGGTCAAATTAATTTAATATCAACTCTGTACAATAACTGAATGACCTAGGAGAAGACTTAAGATAATACTAACAAAGTTAATCCAAATGACTAAACGAAGCTTTCTGAGACACTATTCTGAGACACTATAACTAGTCCCCAAAACTGTCTTCCCTTGTAGAACCTTTGTGAAATGGATGTAGTTATTTGCAATACAAAGTCTAAAAATTTGGCTGATTCTAGTCTCTCCAATGGTTGATCAAAGAAGCCAAATGCATCCATCTACTCTGTTTTGTTTCAAAGTCTCATCAACAATACAAAGGTTCCCTGCTTTAGAGAGAAAGTGAGACACTGCAAAATATAGCCCTTCCGAAAGTATTGCTCTAGCTTCTCACTGTGGGTCCTTGCTGGAGATTGATTGAACAATCATATAAGTGGTGGGGTGGCAGCCTGTAGGCTTTTGTGTTTGTCAAACATACGTGTTGAGATATTTCACAGGAAGAAAAGGATCATATAGCTGTAAAACTCGAGGGGACTCAATCACTGGGGGGTAAAGTGTTTAAGAGAATATTGAACATGGAATATATGTTTAACAAAATTTGGTCAGCACAATCTCTATTAAACGTGAGGTCTGTTTAGCACCACCTAAACTATTTTGAGCACAGTATAACCATGCAGGCAAAGCAAAATATGATGTAGTATTTGGGTCTCTGGAGATAAACTGGGTGGATACTTAACCTCACCTAGATGTGGCCCCTTGTTCAGACAGCTCATCTATTCCTTGGGCGAGCTAAAAGGTCTGTTCCCAGCTTGTAACCTGGGTCTGGTGAAAGAATTACCTCATTGGATAGATATAAGAGGTGTGATGTTGATCACTTACTGTTTAAGTCTTTCTACAAGATGGTTATAACCCTAAAGGAGATCTATGAGAGAAAACTGTGGGAGAAGAAACAAATGGCTCCGATTATACCCCAGAAAAAAAATCAAAACTAATGGCTTTTAGCACTCCCTGTCAATCCCTACTTGCCTGCACTCTGCAGGGTAATTCAGCAGTCCAGTACTGCTCCCCTGCGTAAAATCCTGCTAAGGTGTCCTTAGTTCTTTGCATTAGTCCCAGATCAACAAGAAACTGTCAGACCTTACAGCCAAAGAGTCTCTATTGCAAACTACAAACCACATGTAAATCCATTCAGAGCTAAGTCAGGGCAAGTGGACAGGTAAGGAGGAAGAAACAGGTCTAAAACTGAAAGAGTACTAACTGCCAGGAGGGAATGTCAGCTAAAAGCAAATGCTTATTTTTCAACATAAAATTGTATGTGACTGAGATGGTAAATTCTGAGCATCTTAACATTACGTCTTACTTAGGATGTTAGAAGTTGAAGATACCAAGGCTGGAAGGTAAAGGATGACAAATTATTTCTGGAGGAAAGGGATATTCACTTACACCTTGTTGGGAATCCCTCAATAAAACTTCTGATTGATTTTTTTTAAGAAAACCAAAACATTCAAATAAGCATCATTGTTGGTTAAACTTCTATTGATAAATGTTTCTCATTTATAGGAAGGAATTTCTGATTAAAACTAGTGGAGACCCCAGTCTCCTCAGAGTAGCCAGTAGCATGATGATGCAATCCGCATGGAGAATTGCTGAGCTGAGCCCCTGCACTCCTCTTTGCAGGGCATGTGCAGAACAAGCCTCAGCCTGGGTTTTACTGCATCTTTGTAGATTTCCCTGAATATTGATATTTCTTCTAGGATTTATCTGGCTTCTTTTCACTGGAATGATTTGGAAAAGAATGCAGATTAGTCTCAGGATAGAAGACAGGATTTTTCTGAAAAGGTGAAAAGTTTCTGTTTGAGGGGGATAACTATTCCCTGGCAAACTTAAAGTTTAATCAAATATATATATGGACATCTTAGTGAATTTAGCCATAATAATTCCCAAGTTCTCTTGTGCACCTTCTTCTTGGAAGTTTTCTAATATTTATCTTCCACTGAAAAAGTGACAATATTCATATTGTCACAGAGCTGAGCATATAATTATTGGAACAGCACAGGCTCTCAGGATGTATTTTGGTGAGCCTTGTTATTAACTTCTTTTTGGTCTCTCTTATTTCTGGTCCTGTTCTATTGTTAGAAAGGTTAACTTTCCAGGAGGTCAAAATCACGGTAATTTACATGTGATTTTTCTTTGTTTTTTAAGAAGACATGTGTCAGCCTTACACTGGAACTGGCTCAACTTTTGAAAAATAAGGCATATTAACTTTTATTTTCTAGACAACTTTTGAGTAGGTATCAATTCTCTTGTCTTCCTGTCATTCACTTTCTTTGAAGAGGTTGACTCCATCTTCTTGCTCACCTCCCCAGAGGTGCTTGGTGGGGGGCAGCTGTTAGGTTCTGCCATCCCCCAGGCTCTCTGCACAGGACAAGTGCTTCAGCCCCCAACTAGCAAAGCTTTAAAATACTCCACTTTATAAAACTCCACTTTAGTTCATTGGTGCTTTCTATGTATGGTTGGCCAAAAACTGGATGTGATATTCTGGATATGGTTTAGCAAGTGTAGAGCAAAGCAATGTCGCTTGATCTACTGGTTGTACCTCTGTTATTGCAGCCCTGGACACTGTTGGGACATCTTTGCTGCCAGCAGACATGCCTGGCATGCTCTCAGCTTGCTGTCTACTGATGTCCTTTTCTCACTAAGGTAAAATTGATTTATTTGAAAGATTTTTGACATAAAAATACATTGCTCAGGAAGCAAGATTAAAGATTTTTTTTTTCATGTTGGAGTTGTTTTGGAAATACATTTAATCAAAATATAATCATGTTGTTAGATGAAAGACCCTGTATTTAAAATGCTTTGGAAAAAAAATTGAAGAGCAGTTAAAAACAATTGCAACTATATTTTACTTTGATAGGGTTTGCACAGATATATTTGTAAAAAGTTCAGCATCTTGATGAATGAGAAATTATATCCCATATATACGATGGTGTATGAAGCCTAAAATAATGAGGAATATCTTGTTCCATAAAAGTACTGTATAGATAAATTATAGAGCTAATCTAATCAAGGAAAGCTATTAAACTGTTATGTCTAGTTTATTCTAAATTTGAACTGTATTTTTTAAATTTAGTTGTGGATATAATATGTTGTCTGAGAAGCCCTGAGAATGTAAGTGTATACTGTACAGCTCTCCTGCCCACTTATCATAAGTGTTTTCTAAAAGTAGCAACATGACAGTATCTGGGCAAGGACAACATGTTCCATATGTTCTGCTTACATAAAATAAGTCCCGTTTTTATCCTTCATGCTTTGTAACTGGTAGAAACATAGAAATATTTATGTTGGAAAAGGCCTTCAAGATCATCAAAGTAGTACTGATGCCGGGCACAGGCTGACTTAACCTCGGTGACACCTCGATGCTGCACGAACCATTGTCCTCATCACTGTTGGGTTCCACTTGCAGGGGCTCACACCTGTTACACCTGGGGAGGTGAGGCAGCCACAGAGGAGATGGGTCTGCTGCACTGGGCAGGGACTTGTCACCACTGGCCCTGTCCCTTAAGTCACTGTGCTCAGGCAGACAGAGGGAGGGCAGGGAATATTCCAAATCATGTGGTTATACTCTTGCTTGTTTCTAAAATTAGAATTTAATAATGTGTTTCAACTCAGGAAAATCGAGGATGTGTTGAGATATACTTCTAGCTCCTACTCTAGATCTGAAAAGCTTAGTTTTAGGCTCTTAGAATAGCATTTCAATTGCCATCTGAGTGCATTTGAAATAGGATTTGCTTTCTAAATGTTAAGACATATGTCTTTTCCATTTCAAAAGTTTTTCCTGCTCTGCATTGCAATCAATTTAAGACATTGCTAAGTATTTAATGATAACTGATAAACGGAGGACAATAACATTTTTTTCTCATAACCAGTTTCTAGCAGTTGCTGAGAATGCAGGAAATATGAAAGCCCAAGTCCCTGTTTTGCATGTTTTGGCATATGATCCCATGTCCTACCACTATGATTAATAGCCTTTACCTCACTCTTACCAGGGACTGGGAATAACTAAGCACTAAGACACTTGGGTGTAGAAAATCTGTGTCCAGAGAATTGTACTAATGTTGACTCATGTACTAAGTAGACCAGCTCCAGCTAGAGAGTCTGAACAAATAGTACTCTGTAGCATGCAAAATCCTGCTTGTTATTGCATCCAGTTGGTCTCATTAACACTAGTATACAAATAGCTGCTCTGGCTTACTCAGAACAGGTAGTGGCTCCTGCACTGTTTGTATCATCTTGTGCAACTGAGATGCTGCCCTAACTCCTGGCTCCTCAGCTGCAATGAGGTGCAGGAATTGTGCCCAGTTCTGACACAGCTTCCCTCATGTTACAGAAATCATCCCTTTCACAGGTGAATTTTGCATATTGATGAACTGCCCTTGTCTGAATATAAACCATTTTCACTGAAAAATTGTCAGGCAGGTCTATCCTAAGGCACTTTTGATGCTCTGAACTTATTTTTTAAAATCTTGTTTCTGTTGTTTTTTGAGGAGCTGTCTTCCACTCCTCATTCCATTGACAAAATAAGTGATGTATCCATCTGAAAGTAAAACAGAAAAATGGTTTCTCTTTACCTTATATAGAATTGTGCCTGGTTTTTTGTTTTGCTTTGGTTTTAGTTTTTTTTTTCCAAATGCTTTCTACCAGAGTAAAGCAATTGGCTTCTAACTTTGAAAGTTGAACATGAAGTAAAGTTCCTTGGATATAATTCATGTGAGTCTTATACTACCTTGCATATGATACGTGGTGATTGAAAATGTTTTTTACAAGTAAGACCATGAACTTTCATAAACTGTTTTTGCTTTTCTGTGTCACAGATAGGAAATGGCATTTGAAACTTAAAGCTTATGGTGATGAGTTTAATTTAAATTAGCTGCTGTTTGAAATAGATAACACTTTCATTTTAGTAAATTAATGGTGTGGCAAAAGGAAATTCAAAGATGCTTCTACCTATAATAAAAAAATGATGCTCTCTAGAATTCTAATATTTCACCATGTGATTACATTACCTAATCTTATTAATTTTATTACATGAAACATAGCAACATGTCTCCTCTGTGCATTACCAGAAGTGTAATTTCAGGCTTTATACAAATCTTTGTGCAAAAATCCCAAATAGCTCTGGAATCATATTGATACATTCTAAAAGAATTGCAACTGTTACAGTCAAAAGATAGATGTAAAGCAAGGTTTGTGGGAAAGGTTATTGGGGTTATGGTTGAGAGAGTCAGAGCCTACAGCTCCAGGAACAGTCTGGCTGGGAAAGGTATGCCAAAGCAGTCCCGGCAAGGTTCCAACCTTGCTGCTCCTACATCTTTTACATCTGGAAACCCCAGAGTATTAGTAAGCTAACATATAAAGAAGCAGAATAAACAATTCCAATTTTGCCAAACTCAGAGCATCCTTTATGATCTGTGGAGTCCAAAAATTTCTTCAGCTCACCAGTCACAATGATAAACAGCATTGTTTAGAAGACTTAATTGGAAATGTATGTTTCTCAAAATGTGTAGTATCTGCTATTGATAAGTAGTTATGAGCCATACACAACATCAGGAGTGTTTCAGAACAGGTATTTCAGAACTAGTAGTTACTGGCAAATGCTGAATTACTTACCCGTTGCTTTCAACAGGACAAAAGTCAGACATACACTATTGTGGTGACGAGGACTTTAAAAAGATGATGCAATTCAAAGTTTGAATTATAAACCATTTTCTTCTAATTGATATTTAACTTCAGGTAATCAAGTTTCACTGAGGGTACTCTGCATTAATGTATTTTCTCCCACTTATTCACGCCTGCAGAGCATGCCATGAGGAGTGTGGTGCTCTGAAACCTGACGGTGGTATTGTTCCATATCTCCGCCACATGGTTGTCTCCATCAGGATCAAGCACCTTATTTTAACAAAAGAGATCCAGTGTAATTTAGTCTCCAAATATTCCTAGATTTCTAGGGTCTGTGTGTATTACCAATTCATGTCAGTAGCACATTTCAGAGGTGGATATGCCAGTTATCTCTCCACCTGGCCTTTGGTTAATGGAATGGATTGCTCTGGGGTGCACAAGTAGGATTTCTTCTGGATATATCTGAAGCTGACACTGCTTTCTGAGATCTCACCTGGTGTGCTACAGTTATGGATGAATGCTCAGGTCAGCCCACACTACACAAACACTGTGAATATGGGATCCTTAGCACCAGCTGTGTCACTCTGTGGCACTGCAGTAGCTGCCAATAAAGGCAGAAATCTCGAACCCCTGCTCTCTTTTTTTTCAGAGAATTGTCCCATGGGGGCAGAAGAGCAGTGGCCAGCTGGAGGATAGAAGTTATGCTGCTCCAGGGAACACAGATGTTTTTCACCAGCAGAGCATCTGTCCCTTATACTTGCTTCATTGCAGAAGTGGTTCTGACACCAAGCAACAGGCAGACTAAATATTTTATTTTAAATGGGCGTAGAGTTGCTATTTTTGACAGATTAAATAACAGAGCCCTTCTTAATTAAAACAAGTGAAATAAAAAGTGTTGGCATTTGTATGTGAACATCTGCAGTAGCATTGTTCTTTATAGTAATTGTACACTGTGCGACTGTATATTTGGCCAGTGCTGATTCTGAGATTAACAATTATGTACAGTGTTTGACTCGATGGATGATCTTTCTTTTCTGAGGATTGGAAAGCAATTTTAAATATAAAGAGCAGTAAAAATTGTTGTTCCCTTTCTGTATCTGTTTTCACAGGGTATTTGCAACTATTTGGGTACATTCATGAGAAACTGCCAAAGCAATCAGCGCTAGTGCAGGTACATCCCACAGCAGAGTGAGGGATTGTGACCTATGGGGGGTGGTTCCTGAGCTGGGGAAACCCCAGGGAAGTGCAGAGGAGCTGCAATGTGGTGTGGGTTGGGACAGAAGTAATGGCAGACACCCCACTTCCACAAAGGGCAGCCTGAGGAGCGTGACTGACCAGTTTCTTTGGTCCTATCTAATGTGTCCCATCCCAAACGAGCATTGTATTAAGCAATACTTGGAATCCTCATTAGCCATGTTTAATGATTTCCAGATGATCTAGCTTAGTGACAATTATGTGTGAAATTATGATGAAAAGTTCTCAAAATGCTGTGTCATACAAATCTGACAGCTACTTCTGACTAAGCATAGGTAGGTGTTTTTTTCTGGAAAAAGTGTAGTCAAAGGGCAAGATAATGCTTTTTGCCTCTTGACAAAGACAAAATGAAAATAAGGAAAATAATTAATGTTTGTGTTTCATCTCTTCAGTTGTTCTTAACAGATCTCTTACTATCTGATCATCAAAGCTGTAGCATTGTAAAAGATTTGGCAGAGGGTCATGTAAGATAAAAAAATTCTAAATATCTCTAAAAATGACCAGCTCAAAGTTGTAAGTAAAGGGAAGGTAGTGTTGTGCAAAGAATTGTATTTAATGTTTGAATGAAAAACTTCATTTTCTTTATGTTACAGTTTGAGAAATGAGGTTCTATCACAGACTAGAATCTGTTTTTGCTATACTTTGCCTTGCTGATTTAAACATGAAGAATCATGCGACTGATTGAAGAGTTCTTGCTTCCAACATTAAACGTTTTGTGAACATGCATACATTTCTTAGCTTGTCTTTTGCCTTTCCAGGGACAAATTCTGGATTGTTCAGTTTTTCACTCAGTACAGGCAAATAACTGACTGAAGGTGTGGCTGTATGGAGACAAAAGATACTTCCGGTGTAGGTTTGGAGGGGTTGTGCTATGAATGGTTTTGTGGTGCTGCCTCGGGTCTGCAAGAGAATGAGTGATGACCTCATGGGCTCTGCTTAGGAAGTTCCTGGTGTGGGAGGTAGGACACCCTAAACAGCAGAAGAGAGTGTCTCCAAGCACCCAGGATATAAGATCACAGCAGTTCATTGTGTTTTCTCTCTAGAGACTTTAAGTTATGACCCTGTCTGCCATGAGGAAACCACCACCAGTGGCTAAAACCTGCTCAGGTTTCTGGTCTATGTGGTTCGCAACCTCTCATAATGTATAATATGCTGGGTGATAAGACTTAGAGTTGGTCAGTTTGGTCAAAGCTTATAGTGCAAGAAAGTGTTGTGGAAAGGTGCAGAAGGGAAGATGCTTCTTGTTTTGGACCTTGCCAAGTTTTTGAGAACCAGATTAGTCTTCTGTTGACAAATGAGGACCAATAATATGGATTCAGTTTGGCATGAGTGATTTGGTTTGACAAATTCAAGATGAAATTCTGTCCTGGCAATCCAAGATTATTATAGAGATACAGTCTAAAAAATTGCCTGGTTTTTGAGAGTTTTCTGGCAGTAAAAATTCTCTTTCAGCCTCCCTCCTTTCTCCCCACCCCCCACCTGCCCCACAGCTCAGTGTAGCACTGGGGATTTTAAATCATCACTGGCACTGATAAGCACAGTAGTGACTTTTGGTGGAGCTACCTAATAATTTTAACTATTCAGGATGCTATTGGTCTGGACAGTGTTTATTTGCACTCTTAAGAAGTACACAGTAGATTGTAAAATATGTGTTATTACAGCTAAATAGGTGTCCAGGGCACATAATCATTCAATACAGCAAGCTAGATTTAGCAGTGAAATATAAAAGTGTATTTCCTTTGTGAACTAGAGACAGAAATTACATTTCTTAATGCCTGGTACAGAGAAGAGTCAGTCCTCTCTTGCCCTTCACCTCATAGCCTTTCCCCTTCTGTAATGAGGAGAGGTCCTGCTGGCATTGCTGTGAATAGCTGGACGGTGTAGCTCTTCCTCAATAATGTGCATCGCAGAATAAAGGGCAAACTACACCCGGCTAGATATTGCAGGGCAGCTCACATTGGTTTATCCAATACAAGTTGTGTCAAGTTAAATGAAATCCTCATCTTTTTTTCTTAATCTCCAGGACAGTGTACTTTCATAAGAAGTGAACTGAACTCTAACCCAAACAAGCTCAGCTCATAATAACTCCAAAAGCATGTATTGAATATCTTGCTGTGTTCCAGTATCATAGGTCAAAAATACAACTGAGTGCTAATTATGCTGTTTAATGCAACCATTTTAAAAGTCTATTCCTAACCTTTTTTGTTGGTCTCACATTTTCTTATTCTATTAGCAGCCCATTTTCTGCTCCCTTCCCTCCCTATTTGACATTTCAGAATGAATAACAAAGCAGTTTTCTAAGTGCATATGAATTTCCTCAAGGAAATCAGGACTTGAGCACACACATTGGTCTTTGCATGCATGCCAGCGAAGCATGAATAAAAATATGTCTGCCTTTGCTTGCCTACATGCCAAAGTCTGACCTTCCATGCTTTGAACTCTTGCTCCAAAATCCAAATGCATAATTCAAGACGACTGAGGCAGAATAGTCTTGAGCATAACTTCTGGGTATATGCTTCCTATAGCAAAATACTCAGATTTGAATTATGGTTCTAAACTTCCTCTGCCCCAGGAGATGTGGTTCCACAGAAACAGGTCAAGAAAAATCAGGGCACCTAGTGGCTGGGGCAGTCTGCCTTGGCCAGCAGACACGTGCTGAGGATTGTTTTCTTTCTGGAGGACTTTTCACAAAAGTAAGAACATTAACCATAAGAATTTCAGATACGAAGGTGAAATAAGTAGGAAAAAACACCTTTGTGTGTCTCAAGAGACTATATGCAAGAGAAAGAATTATCTTTCCAAAGTAAACTATTCTAGGTATGTGCCAAAGTGGAACTTGTAGAAAAGTCAGTCAGGTTCAGGTACTGACAGGTGAGACAGTAGCGAAGCAAATGTTTTGGGATAAGAAGGCTTGACTGTTGCTTAGGTCTAATTACACCTAATATGCCTCATTTATTGTTTTTTTCTTGCCCAGATGCTCGCAATTCTTTTGAGGGAAATTGTTAGGGTGTCAACCATAGTGTTACATGTAACTGAGTTAATTTATTAAGAACAAAAATACATGTCCAAGGTAAAGGTGGTAGAAATGAAGCAATTTTGTGTCTCGTTACATTCTGAAGAAGTGCAGCCTGTCATGTCACAGAAGAATGATGTTTAGGAGTCCAAATGTATATACTATTGCCTATGTGCATATTTGTTTTCCATTCCTCACAGACACTGACAAGTCTGCTGTATAAAAAGAAATGCATACAGACTGGTAGCCTGTGACCACTGGTGTAGAGATTTTTTCTTCTGCTGCTGAGTATTTGTCCTGTTTGGAAGTGTCATGGGAAATATTCTTCACTTTATTTTACAACCCTCGGTAGCTGAAGAAAATGAAATATTATTGCTGTAGAAAAAAAAACCCCACTCTGCCACAATTATGTAGCCATGAGCATGCATTCAGATTTTGATATGCCCCTATTATAGCACAGATTTACTGACAGCTATGGCTACTGGAAGAAGCCTTGCTCACCCTTAAATTACCAGCTCAATTTTCTAGCTTCTACAGAACCAGAAATTCAATCAGTCACTGCTGCCAACTCTGTAAGATATCACCACGGTACTGCTGGAATGATGCAGAGGTATTTTGCAGGGATAGCTTAGAAAGACATTTTCTTAAATACTGTGTTCCAGAATTGTATGAATTAGTCAAATGTATCTTCTGGAATTGTCATAGCATTTATATGGAGACTTTAATACTTTTGTGATTCACTCTTCACTGACTTCTCAGAAAAGTCATAAAATTATTGAAAACTTGTACAAAGGACATCTTAGAAAACACAAAGACAAAATCTTTCTACAATCTCCAGAATTTACTAAAAATGAATTTAGTGCATTGAAATTTTTTTTTATGTAGACGTGTTTCTGTATAAAAATTAGACTTCACAGTTAGTGTCTTATAGCTCCTATAGCCTAGAAAAGATTTTCAAAAGTTCTAATGTATTTGGTGCCTTAGACAATGTTCTCTCAATTAGTTTGTTTGAATTTGGCCTAGATCGTGCAGGCCTTGGTACATTTTACTTCTCTCTTATTTTAGCAAATTGGTTTTAATCTTCAGTGAAAAATACAGAATGACGAACCAGACTCATATACTCCAGCCTAATTTTGCAACATTCTTAGTACTAGCTACTAAATTTCTTTTCACTAAGGATACAGCTGACTGCTTTCTTTTTAAATTAAACGATTTGTTTGTGCACTTAATTTTCTTCCGTCTGTTTTCATCAGTGGAAAATACTGATAAAATACTAGTTGACCATTAGAAGACAGATAAAATAGAATGATGCATCTTCATTACTATCGAATTCTCTCTGAACTATTTTTTCTTCTTCCTTCCAGGACGGTTCTGTTTACTCTGACCTCTGTAGTTGTGCTTGTCATCACTACTGACTGGATCAGCTGGGACAAGCTGAATCGTGGATTTCTGCCAAGTGATGAGGTCTCAAGAGCCTTCTTGGCTTCTTTCATCTTGGTGTTTGACCTTCTTATTGTCATGCAGGTACACTCTCCTAATGTTCCACTCAGGCTGTTGAGGCTGCCTAGTCACTCTATTTCCTCCAGAGCAAATGGTGTTTAGCTAAGGCTACAAAAAGGTAAATAAATGTTTAGTGTCCAATCACAATTAGTAGGGGCATTTTATAACATCATTCTCAGTAACTTTGCAAAAAAGGCCACTGGCCTTTTATTGTGAAAATATTGCTGATCTCTCTCCTTAGAGTACTAGGTAAGAACGGCATGACTTTCCAAATTAGAAAGTGCTTTCTGCAAAAACTACATCAGGACAAGAAACAGAGGCTGGTTGTTTTGTAAATTCAAATCTTCTCTCAGGAAGATGAGATAAATCTGGACAAACAAGAAAGAAATACTTTCATATTTCAAGCATTTACAATGTCAGGTATACACAGACTAAGATAGTTTAAAAGATGAAAATTAGTATTTGCTGTTAAGATTCAACTTTCCAATTTCATGTGAAAATTTTGTTACTTGATGGCAGGTCCTTGCAGTGGATGGCAGGTCCTTCAGACTTCTGCCTGAAAAGTTAACTGGAGAGATGATTCTTTGTAATCTGCCTGATGTCTGCTCCTTCGAATCTAGCTGCTAAGAAAGGAATCTGGGTCACAATTACATGGCCATAAACCTTCTTCATGTGATGCTGTGCTCTCCCTTTTGCATTGGTCTGTAGTATGAGCCCTGTGTGAATAATTCACCCAAAGCTCTGTGAAAAATTAGGTCATTTGGGCTGAGGCAAGGCAGAGGAGCATCGAAGGCCCATGACTTTGCTCTTAGTCCTAGACATGTTAGACCGTTGAACTGAAGGTCAGCAAAGAATTTGAGAAGAACCAATGGGTCCTTCCAATCCAATATATTACTAACTCTGCTAGCAGAGAGCGTTTCTGAGACACTTACTTCTCTTTAAAAAGCTATCTATAACTTGAGTTATTGTCATAGAGGTGACACGGGTGGCAATCAGATTTTATCGCTGCTGTACCAGGACTTTAAAGCTGCATAGAGTCTTACAGTTCGGTTTTGTTTTCCAATGTCCAGCACTGTTTGGTGCTCACTGTGGCTCATGTTTAGAACTGGGAGGATAAGAAAGGAAATATTGGTTTTCTTGTAAGATTTCTGGTGCTTTGTTTTCTCTCCCTTTGAATTTTACATTTTGTTTGATGTTTCAAAAAGATTCAAGAGAATATATAATAAATGATTGTACTTCACAGAGCTGTAATGAAAGTGTGAATGAAAATACAGGATGTATCAAGCTATACTGAATTTGATATTGCATGCAGAGTAGAAAAGCAGAGCTGTCTTTATACAAAATAACTATTAAACCATCCTTTTGACTTTGAGAAATGAAATTTCAGTATTTTGACCTTGGAGTTGCTGAATATAGAGAAGAATCTTATGTGAAACAGCTTGTCCTGAACACTCGTTCATATTTTTATAACACAAAGCAAGAGGCTATTTTAAATTGCATTTCTAAGTGATATTTGTGTGATGATGTTATTTATTTGCTTGAAGTTATTTCTTTGGACTGTAAAAATGTGTTGGTATGTTTTATTTGTGGTGTAGTTCTAGCATTTCTACTGCAATAATCTCATGTTGACAGAGCAAAGTATTAAATCACACAGAATCACAGAATGGGCAAGGTTTGAAGGGATCACAGTGGGACATCTGGTCCAACCTCCCTGCTCAAGCATGGTCATCCCAGAGCACATTGCACAGAGTTGTATCCAGACAGTTCTTGAATATCTCCAGTGAGGGAGACTCCACAACTTCTCTGGGCAATCTGTTCCAGTGCTTGGTCACCTGCACAGTAAAGAAGTTCTTCCTCACATTCAGGTGGAACTTCCTGTGCATCAGTTTCTGCCCATTGCCTCTTGTCCTATTGCTTGGAACTACCATGGAGAGCCCGGCTCCCTCCTTTTGACACCTTCCATTCAGATACTTATAGACATTGCTGAGGTCCCCTTTCAGTCATCTCTTCTCGAGGCTGAACAGGCACAGCTCTCTCAGCCTGTCCTTGTAAGACAGATGCTCCAATTCCCTAATCACCTTTGTCACCCTCCACAACACAAGTGAAGACCATCAGGATCCTTTGACTCAAGTATGCTATAGTATTACCTGTTTCTAGAAATTCTGTCTGTTTCACAGACTTTTTTCCTAATTTACCAAGCTTTCACAAGAAACTGGTGAAATTAGGGGAAAAAAAAAACCAAAAAGGAATGCTTAGCATTAATAAGGGGTTTTTTTTTGAGGCTAACGTTAAGTAAGAGCACAGATTAATTCACATCTAGTTTTTGAGTACAGGCATTTTCTGTTCCTCTGAATGGTAGCATCCACACTGCAAATGTGACTGTGTTCAGCAACAAGAGCAAACCAACTGAGTTTGGAAATCTATTCTCAAAGCTGTGAAAAATATTCACATAATTGTAAATGTTGGTTCTACCTTCTTAGTGTTACTATAATTTAGTATTTGTCTAAGCCCTGCATAGAGCATAGAAAAATAAATGCCTGGGCAACATCTCTGCCCTGAAGAGCTGCTTTTTTCAATTTAACATAACCCAGGCAGACAGGTACAGAGGATAACACAGACAGCTAAATCTTATGACAGTTATATGGGAGTGATGCTTAAGTGTATATGCAATTTTTACCTTTGGTTACCATCCTGCAACAAACTCAGTCTGCCTTTCAATCCCACCCCTCCTTGAAGTGTGCAAAGTCTCCTCTAGTCCAGGCGGGCCACTGGATATTCTATGGATGGATCAGGGATGAGAAACAGAGTAGAAGACAGAGTCATGTGATTGACATGTCAATGTGAAAGTTATGGCTACAAAAATATGAAGACAATCCAAGAAAACCTATTATGGAGGAGGTTTCAGAACAACAACAGGACTTCGTTGGATAATGCAACTGGCTTATGGCTCAGGCTCCTACCTTGCTGGGACACATCCCTTCACATCTGCTGTCCTTGGAATGTAGGAAAGGGACTCTGAGTGCTTAGTTTAGATTGCTGCTGTGGATGCATCTCCACCTGATTTTTATTGCTGATCTTTACAGTCAGCAGAGAGATCGAAGTGTATTTGGGGTGGTTTCAAACATCCACAGTAGGATAAGATGCAGCTGTCTCTAGAGGCACACATTTCTCTCCACTGAGAATAAACAGATTCAACATAATGAGCTGAGAGGAACCATCCCTTAAGTCAGACCCAGAAAACGGATAATAAAGAGGGCATGGCTTGGGTACAGACCACAGCCCTGCAAGGATGCTGCTCAGCTATTTCCACAGCTGGTAAAAGAGATGAAGTAGCATTTCTCTGTCAGGATTTTGTCACAGAGATATCTTCAGAGCATGTCTGATTCTGACAGGCAGATTGATCTCCACCTCTCCCTCTGCTGTCTGGCCATGGTTTGAAAGGAATTTAAGTTCACTGGGTCTAGACTAGTGTATCAGAAATAACACCTATTTTAGACTTTTTGAGAGGCAACAGAGAGGCCTATATTCCAGTTGTGATTGTCCAAACATTATTCAATGTAAATACAAACACTGATTTTTTTCATGTATAGAAATTGCCTAATAAATACAGAGATTGCATATTTTGTCTCTGAAAAACAACAGCTCAAATTTAGTCCAAATGTAGGTGAGCATTAGTTCATTTTGAAGGACATGTGCTTGCTTATAGTAAGAAAGTAAAAACCCTACAAGTTTGTTGGTTTTTTCACAGTATGGAAGTGATGAAGTAAAGTCATTTTCACAATGTGTTAAATTATGCCTGCCCTCATAACTGAGACGGCAAGATGCCAACATGTGAGTATTCCTGGCACCCATAGCATTCACTGCTGTCCATGGACCTCATTATACTTTTAGCATTAGTTTCAGACTGTGTGCAAGACCACACATATTAAAGCTGGAGCTGTAGTAATGCTATTATCATGTGATTAAACTTTTTACTATTTGAATAAAAAATTCACATATTTAAGTCCCTTTCTCAGAGATGTAAGGGAAAAGCTGCCAATTAATGGAGTAAATATGAAAAATTGAGCTATAACCCCATATTCCAAATACCTCATTTAAGCAAGTATACAGTCACTCATGTATTGATTTACATACTGCCTTTTATTTATTTATTTATTTATGTTTATTTTTATTTTTATGATGCCATGTTCTTAGTGACTTTGCTAGTGGATGGGAGATGGTAGTGGCTAGATTATTAAATGTCATGTATCCAAGGTGGATGAAAAGTTTCATCTCTGTAGTGTCTTTTGTGAGTTGTTATAGGTTTCTCCAGATTTGTGAAAGAACATGGAGTATTTCAGCACTGTGTGGAGTTACACACTGTAGGTCTCTTGCTGAGCACTTTGAAAGTCCCATGGCATAAATTCTTGCAACCCTTAAAATTTACTGCAACTTTTTATCTGACAGTGCAGATACAATGGGTGATTTAAAAGCTACCTGAAAATAGTATTTGATACAAAAAGAAGAATTTATTCTGAAATTCTGATGATGAGTAGAATAGACAAGCCAGACAGCATTTATGTATCACAAAGATTCTTTGCAAAGGCTCTTGTAAGTGAATCTTTAACCAAACTAACAAAATAATCCATTAGTATCAAATGGGAGTACATTTGTAAATAAAGAGAATAGAGTTTTGTCCTTCTGGGTAATTTGAAAGAAATGAAGGTCAAAGAGACATAGATTAACAATATTGTTTTATGACTAGTGGCAGATCTCTGCCTATATAGATATTGGGATATCAGCAGGTGGGTGTTTTTTTTTTTTAATAAGAACAATTTTTCAAATCTATGTTTCATAAGATTTTTGTATGTAAATTGCTTTACCATGTAACTGTAGAGGACTCCTTGACACTGTGGCTGAAAATCAATATATTTAATTTCTCTTTTTTGTTGGTTTTTTTTTCTGCAGAATGTTTGGTCTTCTGTCTTTCATAGAGTTTTATAAAGCGAATTAGAAGATTAAGAAGTGTTTAATATCTCCTGTATGTTTGCTTCTAGTTCTTGATATTTTCTGGGGCAAAAGAAAAGGCAAAACCCTCACAGACCAACCAGTTAATTTATCTACTTTGTAATGTTAATAATGTTTTGTAGATGTCATTGTTAAACCATAACACAGCAGTATGATCAATCAAAGTGTTTGATTAAAATCTAATGGGATGTTTGAGTACATTAAAAACACAACACCTAAGAAGTGCACAGAAGAAGATATAATTTGCTTGAATAGTTAAAGTTTGAGTAGAAATATGGTCTTGTCTACACAAAGTATATGAAGACTTGATTTTTAGAGTTTGTTTTTTTGTTTTGTTTTATTTTTTAGAAAATCTATTTAAGTCTGGAAATATAATTTGATGCAAATTTTAACTGGATTTACACTCAGTAATTTGATAGAATTAATTTACACATCTACAAACAAGAGGAGAATCCTGATTTACACTTTAAACAGAATACACAGGTATAGTAGTTTTACCTTGAAACAGATAAGCAAGAAATGATTTTTTGTTCGCAGACAAAACAAGATATACAAAATAATTTGTCATTCCTGTCAGAGTAGAGTCTCTCAGCTGTACATTTGATTCAAGAGTGGTATAAAG
The DNA here is from genome assembly GCA_013397795.1 of Orthonyx spaldingii. Lineage (NCBI taxonomy): Eukaryota > Metazoa > Chordata > Aves > Passeriformes > Orthonychidae > Orthonyx > Orthonyx spaldingii. Next base: position 71,805 of record VZTJ01006418.1, on the reverse strand, counting down.
GCTTTTTTTTGTTTCCTGACAAGCAACAGTGTTAAGTATTGATGTATAGTTTATTCCTGAGGAAGTTGCCAAATTTTGAATGAAATTGTCCTTCTAAAAACCTCCCATTTAGCACAAAAACTTCTGAAGAAGTAAGCATGTGAATGTCTAGGTACTTTCCATTGTACCTTTTCTGGGTTTTGTAGCATTTGAAAACAATTTAATAAAATACAAGTCCAAGCCCTAAGAAACATCCATGTTAGTTAAGTCAGCAAATAGCTTTTGCATCATCTCCGACATTCAGAATTTCTCTATGTGAGAGGTTGCTATGGGTTTTTATTCATGCACTGCTTGCCCTTTCAAGAAGTGAACTTAGCAACAAGGACAGGTGACCAGTGACAGGTTTTTCATATATGTCAGGGTAGATGAATATTCACCTTTAACAAAACTGATGACAGTTCCAGCTCCCTTACTGGTGCCTGCAGGTTTTACAGGGAGGAGCCATGTGCCCTGGACTACTTTTGTCAGAATTATGTGGAGTGTTTCATTTCACTCAGAGTGTGTTGCTCTTCACTAGCAGATTTTAGACACGCCTGTCAAACAGCGTTACAGAAGTGGATAACCATTTTGAAGACACACTTGTACTCAGCTAATTGTGCAATGTTTGCCAAAGAATCCTGCTGTGAGGGCTGGCTCTGTTGTAGTGTGTCTCCTATGGCCTGCAGATCTCTGAAGGAGAAGGGACAAGTTCAAGTGGGGTAACTTTGGGAGAAATCTTTCTGTAGCAAGTAATAGATTTTCCTTCCTGCGGTGTCTCACACAGTAAAGACTTTCCCCTCTTCTTTTGTCCCTTCTACATCCTCATCTATCTATGGATTGTGGAAGTGTTCCTTATCAGTACTGATGTAAGACATTCAATAATAATCTTGAAAATAAAAGTGAATTAAAGGACTAGAAGGGAACAGTCTTGATCTACAGCTTCTTTATTTGTACTTTATTTGTACTTACTTTATTTGTACAGCACTTTATTTGTACTTACTATGAAGTTCAAGTGACATACCTGAGTATATTCCTAAATACCATTTAACCAAAAAAATTATAATGTTTCTCATGCCATTATTGGCACCATGGCATTTCTTTGTAGTGGGTCAGATGTGGGTCTTTCTTGTCTATCCTAGATTTCTTTTCTTGAATCTGCCTCTACAACAACTACGTGTGGATTTATAGCTGCATTGAATTTCTCAGTCCCAAAGTGCTCAGCTTTTTTTCCCTGAGAGTCACTGCTTTGAGTAATATCAAGTCTCTCTCCTTTCAGTTTTGAACACAGAACAGTAGCTCTCCTGAGCTCCACTTTCATCCATCAGGCATCTGTTTTCTCTTCACTTTCCTGTATCACCCCTCTGTGACTGGTAAAAAGGGAGTGAGTTATTTACTGCGTACTAAGAGGGATAAATTAGTGTGGTCCCAGCAATGGCCAGCTTAGGAACAAGCACATAGAAATGGAGTGTCCTACAGAGTGAAATGTCCCTACCCAACTCCTGGCAGGGAAGTGAAGCTCCGAGCAACCAGGGCATGGAGCCTCCACACCTCCCTCACTTTGTTGTTTTCTGAGGACAAGACAAAGAGAATGGAAGTGTATTATACTTACAGGTCAGAGAATGAAATAACGCATTGGTAATCCAATGCTTTTATTTTAAAGGAAAACACTTTCGAGTTTAATGAAAGTGTAGGTAGTATTTATGTAAAAGGGTGATGAGGGGCAAAAAGTACAGCATTTATATGTGTAATTAAAATCCAGAAGTTTCTGTTGAAATATTTTCAAGATCCAGTGGGATGCATAAATTCCCTCTAAAAATCCTTGAAATATTCCTTTGCCCCCTTGCCAGAACCCAATACAAAGTACAGTTTATTTCTTGAAGTCTTTCATTACGTTGGGACTAAGAAAATTATAAGCAAAATAATTTTTGGCTGAGAAAAGGTAGGTGTATCTTGTTCCTTATTGCATATTGTATACCTTACCATTTTAATGAGCTGTCTGGCTTTTCTGGCAGTGCTACCGTTCTGTGCTTGTCTAGTTTGATAACTGGCACCTGATTTTATGCTGTGGATTTATTAAACAAGACATGTGAAGTACAGTATTTTAAAGTACATGTCATCCTTTATACTGATTGCAGATGGTTAAATCTTGCTCAGATGCATTATATTTATTTAGGCATTATAAATTCAACTCCAGTGTTTTCTTCAGCTGTGTAACTTGGTGTATTTGTGCTGACCTGAATCCTCTTGTGCCAATTTATACTGGCTGAGGGCTGAGCCCTTTTTTTAGCTCTGTCACTTAGTTTCTCATTTGCAGAAGAGGAACAACTGTAGTTCTTTTCTTTCACTAGTTGTCTGCTTAAGCCCCCAAGGTGCTCAGTGAAGGAGGCTGTCTGACTTGGTACAGCTTCTGGTGTAATCAGGCACCAGTCCCAGCTGGAGCCTCTTGGCTCTGAGATGACTACACACAAAATGAATTAGCTGAAAAAGCTTCTCATTTGTCACAGTAATTCCCTTTTGTCCTGACAATGGGTACATGCCATACATGTGACACTGAGGCCCTTCTTTGGCAGTGCAGGTATTTGCCTGAAATAACAAAGCAGTTCTCCAAAAGTAGACCCAGCATCTTCATATACTTCCCGTGGAAACCAACATATCCAGCCCAAATTCACAAAAAATCATGCACTTATAGGAACAAGAAAATCTGACATTGTTTGCAAGTCTTTCACAGGATTGTTTTGATATTTAATAGCAAGGAGAACTTTTCATAGATTCTGCTGTGATCAATGTTTGATAGGCTTTGTTATTACAGGGTGTATGGCTGAGAAATTTTGCATTGCTTAAGAGTATATTGGAGTGATTTATGTTGATATAACAGAAATGGTGACATTCAGATAATTTCAACTCTCCACAGCAATGCTCTGGAATGTATTATTTGACTGTAGAAATCTGCTTTGTTATGAGAGTTACACAGGTTTTTATCTGAAAATGAAAAATCTGAGATGAGACTGACGAGGTTCAGGTGCTTTCTAAGTGATAGAATTGCTTGCAATTTTTAAATGCAAGCAGTGAACTAAAAAGAGGAAGATAAACCTTGGCTTGCCACCATTAGACAGAGCACTGCCTTGTGACAAGTTTTATGCCCATCCATATCTTACGTTTAGCTATGTGGCATACTGAATGTACAAGACTTAGGGACAGGTTGTACAGAGCATACAGACCCACCTATCAACAATACTGAGTTCAAGTAATAAGAGGGAGCAAGACTAGCTTGGTTGCTCTTAATCAAACCTTAGAGGGGGAAAAGAAACAAGAATATGCTCGATATTGTTAGACTAGCTGCATTGTTTCTGCAAAGCTTATTGAATAGCAGATGTATACTTCCTTGAAAAGTTTGAAGCCTGTAATATGAAATATTAATAAAAAGACTGAATTACTTTTATTGCCTTTGACTTTTTCTAACATCCTATACAGCTACTGCTTTTATTTTTATAAGAAAGTAGACATATAGAATCACTGTCTTGAGATACCAAATACATTAGATATTTTTGCATCTGTTAGAATCCAGACTTTACTGAGCCCATCAATAAATAATTCATGTTCATATGTATAGAGGAGGGGAGGTATTCCCTAGTGCTTTTAGTGATTTGAAATTATAGCTCTGTTGGTTTCTGAGTTCAACTATCATTTAATTACTCAGCTATACTGTGTACCATTTTATTACTCAGCTGTCATGTCCCTGTGGGTCATAGGTGTTGTGTCAGTGTGACCTTCAGTCTACTAGGTTTCTAGTTTCCTACAGGTCAGGAGCTAAAATGTTTCCCTCTTCTGGAACCTGACCATGTTCTCCTCTCCATCCTGTAAGGGGAAGTACTCATATGGTTCCAGTGACCCAACCCTGGCAGGGCTGCTTTTCTGCTGTGGCCAGCCAAACTTGGCCGTCACCTTCAAGAAGCTTTTACTCTGGCCAACTCTGTTTCCATCTCTTTTTTAACAGCCATAGAAGCCTCTGGAGCACTATATTTCTCAGTGCATTCATGGATTGCACCCCTGCCAGCATTAGTTTAGTGATACAGTAAGCCAGAAGACCGCACTGTAGTTGTTCTGGCTGGTAATGATAATTTTGGCTGTGATTTCATTTCATCTTTCAGGAGAGACATTGAAGCTCTTCCTTTCATATAAAACCAGCTTCAATTTCACTCTCCATCAGCTCTCACTGAGCTTTGCTGTGATGTTGTTTCCCGCGTCACGTACCACACAAGGAATTCAATGATGGAAATTTGTGGCTAGGTAATCCATTCTATTGCCTGTAGATGAAAATGAGAAAAGCGTGTACATCACTTTCTAATGTATCTCACTATGGGTTTAAGGATATAATCCTATAATCCTTCTTGGATGGCTCTTTACTTTTAGTTTCTCTCAGGTGGTTTTTGGGCTTGACTATATAAAATATGCAGCACACATTGGCTCTATAATGAAATTTCATTCCACTTCAGAACTGTGTGCCCAAAGTGGAGAAACAAATAATTCTCAACAGCAGTACTGATCCCATGTATAGCACACAATCTATTTAGGAGTAGGTGGCAGAAAATAAGTGATTAAGTGATCTGCTTTATCAGACAGCTAGAGTTAGAGGAAACCAAAAGCATTGTTGTTCTGTCAGGGGTGCAAGTGTACATTTTTATGATCTTGATTTGGCCCGGTTTTGACAGACTGTGTGTTGGAGAAAGCTGCCCAGACTGTGCTGGGTGACATTTCTGAAGGCAGCTGCTTGGTGGTGCCCCAGCCACCTGCAACTGCCACCTCCCAGACAAGAACTGCAGCATGTTCTTTTGGCTGTAAGTTGTGCTTTTGTCCTGACCTTAAGCTAAGAAGCAACAGCTACATCTTCTGAATGCATGTTAAATACCCTTGGGGATGTTTCTGGCATCTGGGCCAAACAATTACTGCACTAATCTAAATTATACAAACTCTTACTATTCCTCAAGGTCAGGCTGCAGAGATTTTCATATCTGGACTATGTGTTCTAAATACAGGGGATTAGAGAAAGAAAAGCATCACAGAAACAAGCCTAATATCAGAAATGAGCAGATGATAATTTAAGCAACACAAATACAGTGACACATAAAAAATGGTGTTAAAAATGAGCCAACACCAATGAAGCTGCAGACTCATGCATTCAGGAATTAGATGTCAGAATTAAGACACCAGTATAAACTTTTCACCCCTATTTTGTACACGCATTATATTACAATCTTTAATTATCTATTCACATTCCATTTTTCCACAGGATCTCTGTCTCGCTGCACTGGGTGAATGGTGTTCACATAATGAGAAGCTATTTAATATTTTGGTTTACCTTTTCTGTGCAGCCTGTGGCCCCAGGCCTTATGTACTGCACGTGATTGGAACCTTGATATGAAGATGAAATCATTCATTTCCTTGTGGATTTTTCTGTGACACTCATCACTGTATTTCCTAAGGGCTTCTCAAGCATTAATATATTTATCTTCACAGGAGCATTATTGTCTATTATTGTCCACATTTTATTCTGAAGCACAAAGAAATTAAAGTCAAAGGGCCCCTAATTTGAGATGTCTGAGGACATTATTATGAAAATTCATATTATTACCCATCTTTTATCTGAGCAGTTACCTAATTGAGGGAAGAGGGTCTAGCATATTATTTCATTAGTAACAGACAGAGCCACATATTTACTTGATGTAATCTTATATATTATTATACCGACAGCCCTATTTCTCTTGTAGCATTCAAACGACTTTAAAAGCAGCTTCTTTGCTTGCTTTGAATGCTGTCTATAACTGTGTCATATATCTAGCTCCATGAAAAGTCTGGTTACGTTTTCATGCTGATCTTAAAGGAGTACAGTGTAGTCCTATCTCGGTAGTGCCACTCACTACAGGACTCTTGCTCTCCCCATGGATATTTTGTCAACCCTTCCTCTTCCCCCCAGTGGAGATAAATTCGGGTCCAGCTCTCATTGGTTTCAATACCAGCCATGGGCACTTGTCACTTGAACAAATCTAAGTGTAGGTGGGATGAGGAAGCAATCTCACAGGAAAAAAAAAAGAAAAGAAAATTTAAAAAGGGGTCAGGAAATAATTTTGTTCTAGAAATTCACTTAGTATCTCTTAGATGTCTCATAGGAGAGTTGGTTAAGAGATGTGTCATAGCTGAGCTGGTCAAATTCAGTTTCTCCTAGCAGCATTGGCTTCTGTAACAGGAGGCAAACGTTTTCACATCTGCTGCTGTCTCTTGCATTTACAGCACTCTTCGCACACACCTTCCAGCTTGTGCAGCAGATGCAGAGTGCAGGAGAACTACAGGGGTCTCTGTCACTATGTATTTCCACCTCACAATCATAAGTTAGATACTCTTTAATGAAAAAAGGTTGTGTCTTCTGGAACAAATTGTGTGTGATCCAGTAACTAAGAAAGGATTGTACCATGCCTACCCACAAGGTACAGATAACCTTAGCCTGACATCTCCTAGTTCTTGAGTCTTCACTATTGAAATATTCAGGCAGATTCCTTAATGCAGGACTTTCTGTGTGTATAAATCTGTTATTTTTTACGAAAAGATAGCAATCTCAAAATCAAAAACCTTCCACATGAATCTGATGTGTCTTATCAGGGTACTGGAACTGTTACCTCCCCTACAGGGATGTTTGCCATGTGAGCAACTGCTAATAGCAGTGTGTGGGTTTTCTTCCAATGAGACAGTTCATAAGAAAGAGGAGAAACATACTTTGCCTCTGGTCTTCACATCTGCTTGTTAACAGCAGAGAGTGGTGATAATTAGAGTCGTGGTGACCAGTCCAAACTCCAGAGCCAATGAGTCATTGACACTTTCTGGTCATTTCCCCAAGTGTGGCTTTTTCCTTCCTGTCACTTCCAAATCCTCTCTGTGTCTCCTTTTTTGACCCCATCCTGGGTCCTCCTTGTGTCTGGTTCTGTGACATATTCCATTACTTACATCCAATTCCAGCTTTCAGTCTTCATGCGTCTTGTTTCTAGGCTCCATGTTTAGTGAATCCTACTCATCTACCCTGCAGCTACTGTTCAAACCAAAACCACTCCTTGTCTCCCTTCCCTCTCTCCCTAATTTGGTCCCTTTTTCCTTAACCAGCCAGTCCCAACCTCCTGCTCTCATCCCTACCCTCTTGCTCTTATTCCAGTCTCTCCCCTCTTGCCATTCCTTTCCAATTTTTCTGTCAAACCTTTGTCTCTCTATGGTCATTTCCTTTCACAGCATGGCTCAGGCTGTGTGGCTGCACATGAATATGCCAAGCCTTCTGCTCAGCCTCTTAGAGAGGGCTGGTGGGGAAGGATTTATCAGGGTTTATCACAGAATCATAGAATAATTTAGGTAGAATGATACCCTTAAGACCAAGTCATTAACCTAACACAGCCAAGTCCACCACTAAACCTTGTCCCTAAGCATCACATCTAACTTCCTTTTACATACCTCCAGGGATGGGGACTTAACTACTTCTCTGGGCAGCCTGCTCCAGTGCATCTAATACAAAGTTGGGCTCTGGCTATGTACAAACAGATAAAGGTTTAAATAGCTTTACTTTGATTCAACATACTGCTATGTTGTGCTACGTGCTAAATAAAATAAAAAAAAAAGACCAAAAAATTAAAATTAATTAAAAATATAGTCCCTGCTAAGCTCAGCCTCAGACCCAGAGCCAAGTGACCTTCTGCCTCCATCTTCCCTCAGGTCCAGATGCCTAGCTCAAGCTGTACTTGACTAGCTCCAGCTGCACACAGAGTACTTGGGATTAGTAATTAGAGGAAAGCTGGCTCTCTGTCCCTTGGGTGCCGTGCAGGACCACCTCAGTCCCTGCTTGAGAACAGCCCAGAGTCCTGCCAGCAGCAGCAGCAAAAAAATGAGGGTGGAGGCAAAGGGGGAATGGAGGATGCTGTGTCTCTCTTCTGAGACTGGCAGTTTCACTAGAGCCTGGTGAACTCTAGGAGCTGAGGGACACTTTGTCATGCTGAGTGGTGCACAGTTTGGGAAGATGCTTGTTTCTGAACCTTTAGCTAAATTCTTGTATGAAAATTATTGACTTTTCAAAGGTGCTTAAACTTTTTCAGTTTGGGGCAGGTATTTACAGGGAAGCAATAGGCACATCTCTGGCACAAAATTACTCCCTTGCTAAACTATATGTCTCCACTTGAGACATCTCTACAGAGTAAAGAAACTTATTTTCTGTTTGGTCTTACTCTCAGAAGTGTTTAAATGGTTCTAGCTGAAAATGTCAAAACCTTAAACCAGACACATAGAACCAAATAGAAAAAAAAAACCAAACAGCCTGAGGCACACACTAGGCGTGGGCTGTGTTCAACCCAAGCAGTTAAATTTGGAAAAGTTATAAGCAAATGAGGTCAGTATGTGCACAGGCCCATTTGCATGATAAGCAGCAGCACTGTGATTTCTGCCTGTTCTATGTGACACCTGCCACAGTGGTAGCTGGGTGCCCTTGTGTATGAATTCCTTTAGTGCCATTTTTTATAGCAAAATGAACCAAAATCAACGGCTCTCTTTTCATACTGCAAGGAATTTCCTGTGTTTCTTTCTGTTGCTTTTATAAAACTACACTAAGGACTGAGTTTTCTCACTCTGTCCCTCTGTGGGAGGGGTCTGGAAGGAAGAGCAGCCTTTTCTCCCTTGACCTGCTGAATTTCAGATCAGCAGAGGTGAGACTTTTCCCAGCTCTACAGGACTGTGCTCCGGCATCCTGGCTCCATTTTGAGCCTTCACTGAGACAGTGGCTCCAACTTGACACAACTGTGTTGATTTGCAGACAAAATGCCTAGTTCATATTGGTGATGTTCAGAGTACAAGCAGAGTTGTTATGTAACCACTTCCATGCAACCTTTCACAACCTAATTTTTTTATTCATTTTTCTAACCATAATAATCTCACTTTTCCTTTACATAGTGCTTGTAAGTATAAGTAACTTTGAACTGACAAAAGATCTGGAAAATTAAGTTTTTATTCCCCATACAGAGCTGGTAAATAAATTTCCACAGTGTGTCCCAACACAGATATATACAGTTGTGAGGTTTCTTCTGCAAAGAGTGCTTCAGTGAGTACTGCTCACTGGGACAGTGAGAGGCAATCTATCAGGACAGTATCATCCAGAAAATACATTTTATCTGCTATATCAATTAATGGTATTCTCTGTTTAGTAAGACACAGATTGCTCCTGGAAATTCAGAAAAGTGGTGAGAATATTAAAAAAACTACAAGTTCCATTGGGGATGGAACTGTGTCTGTATAGCCACACACAGGACCATATAGGCTAGATGGGCCTTCAGGTTGCAAAAGAAAATTAAATGAAATTATTACTGTGTTTTGTGGCTAAATCACAGATTTCTATAACATTCAAGTTAGAATGAGAATATGCACTTAGTTTTCCTTAGTGATGTTGTTCCAAAAGGAAACACATTCTGGTAGAAATCGTTGTGCAGAATCATACTCATAAAAAGATAAATGCAGACATCAGTTATATGATTGGTAATTGTCCTTATATCATGGAAATCAGTGAACACTTTCAGTGTTTTTTCAGGGAAGTATAATGTCATGCGTGCCAATTAAGTAGCAAGCCTCTAATAACTGTTTTCTATCAAAGAATCTGTTTCATGGGGCTTTACTCTCTTTATTAGCATAAGGATTTCCATGTATCTAGTAGGAGTTCATAGGAAAAAATTAAGTACTTAGAATTAGGTATGAGGCAATGTAGACTGGAATAGTATGTTTATCAGAAGGAAATAGTTCTGCTTACTTCTTAAATGGTTGTTCCAAGAGTTAAATGAGAGATATTTTCCTTGTATTTTGACTCAGCATTTAAAGCAAAAAGTTTGTTAGCTGACTGCAGGAAAACTCAGAAGAGAATTGGCAATGAGAGGGAGAAAATTCATGAATATTTTAGGAAGGAACGTTTAATTACTAATACTATTTCATTAAGTTCTTATTCTGAGTTTCTAAGAAAAGACTTGGTCATTCTAAGTGATTGTTAAGGAGTAATCAATATTTTTATCAATCTTTATATTGATCAAGAATACAAGAAGACAGGGAAATGTTAAAATTAATTTTGTGTCCTTGAACATCCCCCTGTGCTATGTTCCTGTAGAAGCTTCTAATCTTCTATGGCTCACTTGAGCAAAAACGTTAAAAAAATTCTTTTTTGGTCAGTGGTCTTTGTAGCCTAGATCACAGGAGTCTGTGAAGAGTTTCATTTTGTGAATGAGATTTGAAGTAGAAAGACTATGAGCTGGAGCTTTCAGTTCTTTTCAGCATCTGCAAGTTCTACCAAGGCTTTCGGTATAATATATGAGAAATGTTATTTTATTAGTAACTCAGCTTTTGCATTTTTGCTTGCAGAATTCAGTGAAATTGCATTTTGGGCAGATCAGACCATTTGGCCAACCTCTGCTGTCAGGTATGCTGATGCAGACGAATAGCCCAGTAGTCTTTAATTTCTAAATAATACATTCCTGTAATAATAACCTGTTGTGTGGTTCTAAATTGTTTCTCTGCATTATAACTCTCCAACTCTGATTATAGATTCTTTGAAATTGCAGTAATACTTGTTATAATCTGGTTTGCTCATCTTTCTTTCATACTTGCATATCTTGAAACCATGGTTTGTACATGCAAACTGGATAAACCTCAGTAAAAAGGTACTGTGCCTGAGGAAACATCAAAGCACTGGTCACTGTTTTCTTTTAAAAACATGGCAGCAAGCATGTTGTTCTCTGGGCTCTAAGTGCATCTACATAATTAACAGCAGAATTACCCAGCCAAGTCAATACATAGTAGGTAGCACTGTCACAGACCAGCACATTCCTAAATATGTTTTGTAGTGCATTTCTCATATACCTAAACTGCTACAATTAAGTGTGTAGTTTTTATCTATTCATTATTTTGGTACATGTAGATTGCCCAGGACCCTCTGATGAATAATAATATGTTTGAATGAGCACAGCAACTTCAGCAGCAGACGTTTGTTCTGTAGACATGTTAGGAGCATTATAATTGATGCCCTTTTTATCACTGAATGAAAGAAAGATAAAAGTGCTGCTATAAACTGAAAGTTGAAATAAATTATGTAAAATACATAATTCGCATAATGACTGTCCCTTTATAAATGTTCGTATTAAGTAACCATATCATTTGGGATAATTTCTCCTTGAGGAATGCTGTGAAAGAACAGCTCATTCATTATCTTGACTTGGTGAATTGCTCTGAAACAGCTTCTCTGATGAGAAAATTGATTTAGCATTTCTTTAAACTATTGAAAATAATGCTTAAATTCTATAATTTCCTTTTCAGAAAGTTTCAGTAACTGTGTCCACTATATGGCTTTGACTAGTTAAACTGGATCTCCCCCCAAAAACCACACACATCTACCTCTTGTCTGCATGCATATACACGTGGAGAACCTTGCTTTAAAACCCCACCTGGTCTATTAATCAGACTAACAGAGTAATCTCTCAGCTGCTGCAATGTCACTCCCCTGATTTATTGGTGGCAATAACTAAAAGTTTTGGAGTTAAACTTGGAAGCTTGGAAGCCATGCACTTACTTGCAGGCAAGATGCTGTGTCTACTTACTGCCCACATAACAGTGTCTCTGAGAACAGGCAACATGTCATTTCCCAAAATTTTTGTCAGGAAAGTTCCTAAAATTAAAGATATGTACTTCTGAATTAAGTTTATCACTTGTAGATGTTACGGAGGAAGTTTTGGGAGAAAAGACAGTAAAGGGAAAAGCACTTAAGTGCTATTGTTTGTGGCAAAGATTAGAGAGGTACAAGGTTATGTGGGTAGGTGAAAGAGAAAAATTTCTGAAGCAACAGATGGTGTAAGAGACCATCTTCCCCTCCAAAAAGAGTAGGTCATGGGGCACCTATGATTTTCCTCAGAGAAAATTCTCTCTGAGTGGAAATTAGCAAGTTGTCTTCCAAAAGTAGCATCAACAGCAAGGGGGGAAAGGAATTTCTTGCAGATCAAAAGTAAAGACTAAATAGAAGGGTTGCAGGAGGACATCCTTCAGAAGTGTCTGTTAGTTTGGATAAGCTTCTGCCAAGAGCTGTGTATATGGTTTCTTATCTACACTGAACTTCCAGATCTTTTGAGCTTGTAAGTCCAGTCTCACCCTGTCTCACCCTGTCTCATCTGTCTTTTTTTTTAATTTTAATTCAGCCTTACCTTATGGTCAGCATAGTTGCTATATTTAGATTCAAATCTCACTAGGAGAACACTTTAATTCACTGCATACCACCAGCCTTTGATTTTGTCTTTGAGATTCAAAAAGACACCTTAATAACATTCTCTCTACTCCCAAGGATTTTGATGGGAACAGTTTTGAAATTCAGACCAAACAGTTGTGTTTGCCAAGACCAGGGTGAATTTGTGCAATTAGAACTTGGTTCACTGTGTTTTTGACAAGCTCTCCCAGGAGGTTTCTAAACACTGAAAACCTTTTAGGATGAAGTTCATGTTTTCTGCATGTGCTTGGCAAAGGCAGATATATTGCTCCAGTTTAAAAAGCTGAAATTGCATTTTTCCTCTCTCATGCTCAGGAAGTGAGTTTTGCATTGGGCATCAGAGAGGAGGCTCTAGAAAAGAGTTACCTTCCCTAATTTTTATTCACATTGAAGACTATAGTTTTGGATTATGATATTGTTCATTCTCTAAGGGATGTAATTTATGTATGTATAACATACAGAGAGTATTAGCACCATTTCCTCAAGGGATAAGAAAATGAATGGATTTTTGGAGAGGGGAGGGCAGATAGGAAAGAGAGAGCTTAAGAAAATAATTCTGCAACTATTAAGTGACATACACTCTCTCTAATAAGAGGATATTTCATGTCACTGAGCTGCAGTGAATGACTAATGTAATGCTGTGCACTCTAAGGAGGATACAGTACAGTAATCCCAGCAGCACACTACTTTTGTGTAGCCTCTTACTTTTACCAAAAATAATAAAACTAGTAGACCTGTACTTCCATAGGGAGGCTTATTGTTTTCTTATTTTTCTCAGCTCCTGGAACAGATGTGTCTAATGTCCACACTACAGCTTTTGAGGATAAAACTGGAGGTAGAGGGGTAGCACAGAGATGGGGTTCAGGAACGGGATAAGATGTCTTCAGGAAATGAAGTTCTGTTTGCAAACAGCATGCTGCTGATTCTATTAGCAGGCTAAAACTCAGGACACAGAAAATTATTTAAACTTCAGATTAAAAAAACAAGAGGGAGCTGAGAAGACCAAGTATTCCATATTACTCCTGTCCCTGAAACAGAAAAATTAAGTACAGGCATCAATGTTTTGCAAAGCCAGCCCTTCTTTTTGCAACATTTGCATACAGTTTCCTTTATCTTTCCTGATATATTAAAACTGATCTATTAATTAGCACAAGTTATGAAAAGGAAAATAATTGTGGAAAGAGTTATTACAATTTTTTTAAGGAAAAGGAAATTTGCATTGACTTGTTTGGAAACCACACCTTTAAATTTTTGAGACATTTCTCTCTGTGTTCCATATGCATTCAATGTTTTTATTTTATGTCACCTTCAGCTCTCTTATTTTTTCAATATCAGTCGAATACAGCATGTAATTCTGGTTTTTTTTCTTCAATGGAAATTTAACATTACTGTTTCACTACCTTAATCACAGCAAGCTAAACCCTACACAAGCTATTTGGCTTAGTTATAGCTAAACCAAAACAAGTCGGATGAAAGTTTCAAACTGAGACCATTGGTCGAAATCTGCCACTTCAGATCACACTAAATACCCAAGGACAAGTTTATAGTTTTCTTTGGAACCAGACCCAAATTTTGGGGACTCAGAACAAGTGATGGTAAAACTCTACAGAGCACATACAATCTGAAGGAATTTTGTCCAGAACAGTGTCTCCTCAGTCATCCACTTCTAATGTTGCTGCAGCTGATTTACTTTCCATCACCAGTGAACAACATACAGTAATCCCCTTTCTCCAGATGCTCTTTATTTCTATAGCACCATTTTTATTGTGTTGCAAAGTTTATAGTGAGGAAATACCTGCTCGGGTATTTTACAGCAAATGTCTCTTCTCAGGTTTAGGCAACACTAGAAAACACCACTAAAATTTGAATATCAGGCAACAAGGAAATATGTGTATGTGGGTATTCGGAAAGAGAAGGAACAATATATATTTGAATACAGCTGAAGTTAGCTGGACACAGTTGTCTTAATGCAAAATGACTTCAGAACTCTAAATAGAGCTTGCTGTTCTCAAATAGGTACAAATGGCATTAGCAGTGTTTACAAATCCTGAAATGCTCCAGATACCATTTTACTGTTCAGCTGCAGTGTGGGTATATTTCTCACAATGCAGTGATATGTTTCATTGCATGTACTTCTGCAAAGTTCTGATATTGTTGAGGATGATTACACAGCAATATATTTTAAATTTATTTTTATTATCCACATCATAGTCAGATATTTGGTTTTCTAGGGTACCAGTAAGATTGAGTCTTCTGTCGTGATTTCCCTTGACAGTAGGCTGTAGTCTCAGTAAATCTGTAAATATAAGTATTGTGTATTATTAGTGAATGTTCATTTCTCCTATTCACCACAGAAATGGCTTTCATAAAGTGTGTCACTGAGGTAGTTAGGAAAAGCATTACAACTGACTGGTGGTTTAGGGAAGTTTCAAGTAGAGAACAAGACACAGTTGCTTTACTGGAGCTTCTTTGTCTTTTACAGATACACAATATTATAACATTACCACTTGGTTTAGCAGCTTAACAGACTCAAGAATTAACTAGAAAATTTTCATTGGTGTATCTCATTCAGATGAATTATCTGATAGCTAGTAAGTTCAGCTGAGGTCAGACATGAGTGAGACAGTAAAAGAGTAAAAGCTTACAAAAAATGAAGACACTGAAGAAAAATCAGAGAAAAAGAACACTTACTTTCGAGTGTCTTTTTTTTAATCAGCATTGTCAGCAGTTGTGAATAGCTATTCAACAGGTGAGAGTGATTTACAATGAAGAGGAACCTCAGGATGTCATCTTGGATGTATGAGACCCCATATTTACCTGATAGAAAAACCTGGTGGACTTACTCCTAGGACATCCTGGATATAAGTCCACAGAGGTTGTGCTTTATAGTGCCTGCCGCTCCTTGGGAATGGATAAAGTGGTTTCACCTTGCTCGTGTTTGACACTAATAAGTACTTAAAACTTAAAGGGTAGCTGTAGGACAGTCCTTGCCCTCAGCAGGAAATGGTCACCACTGTTGTTCCTGGTCACTACCCATCTCAGCTTTTGAGACCTTCTAGTGTCTGTCCTTTCTTGTGCACTGGCCTGTTTTCGAACACAATTTGTTCCTGAAGTTAGAAAACTAATGGATAGCTATTAATTCTTCACACTACTAGCAATATTTGTCCTATCAAGAAACTAGCAATGATCACTAAGGATTAGAGCAGTGTTGTTCTAGATGATGCTCAAAGACAGCCAAAATGTATCTCCAGTCCTAGTGAATTTCATTGCTAAAGAAAGTCCAAGAGTTAAAACTGGTTAGACAGGCAAGTACAAGCAATAGCAACTGTATTGGTCAGGATACCTAATGCATGACATTCTAATGTTTTGTCATAGCAAAAGAGAATTATAAAGAAGAATGAGATACAATAAAGCTCTGCAGCTAATAAGAGAACTGCTCAGGGGAGAAACTGTCTAAATAGAGAAAAAAATGTAGCCTGGATTCATACACTGGTTGAAGGAGCAGCTGTCATATAGACAGTCTGTACATAGGGTATTGATAGATCTAAAATAATTTGAATGAAAGGAAGTGGGCTGTACTTTATTGTATGAAAGAGAAGAATGTCATGGTCAAAAAAATAGACTAGAAGAATGGCCTTTGTAGCAGCATTTCTGTATCAGTGGAGAAAAACACCCATGAAGGCAAGAGGGAAAAGTGCCAATGCAACCAAATAGCAGATGATGAGAGCCTTGCTAAAAATTTTAGCTGTGGGGTTTTGTAGGAATATTCATATTTGTGAGATGTTATGCAAAACAGATCTTCACTATCAAGGCACTACAAGATGCTGAGGAGTGAATAGATGATGATACCCAAGTAATAGTCACAGGGGGGAGAGAAAGAAGTGCCATCTGTCATGAATCAGGCACAGATACAGGACTTCCAGTGAAATGCAAGCATTTCTTATTTTGGGTGGACTGAAATATTGAGATTACTTTGAGCTTCCTGTGGATAGGCTAAATACCAATTCAGACAGTTCAGTAACATGGGGTACTGTCTTGAGGACATGTGCATAGAGAGCTTTGTCTGCTCAAAATGCATTAATGTGTAGCTTCAAAGAGCAGAGAGTGCAGATTGCAAAGGGCTTGCTTAGGTCCTATGTGGCCTGGGAATTGCTGCCTTTAAATAAACAGAAATGGATAATAGACCGAAGGTTTTTGTAATGATTTTTTAAGGGAAGGGGTCATTCAAGGCCAGGTACGCATTGCTGCTCTAACTCTCATAGAGGGAGTTTTTGCTGTCTTATTATCATTTTCTCAAACAAGAGAGAAAAAAAGCAAGATTTGCAGTGATCTTTCTAGAGAAAGGCCAGGAGCTTGAAGAAGCTAAGCAAAGACTGAGAAGGGAAGAGCACAAAGACAACGAAGAACATCAGCAGCGTTGTGTATATGTTCATGCCTTACATTGCCATATAATGCAGGAATAGCCTTTCTATACCTGTGTCTGGTCCTGGAAGCTGTCTTCAGTCTTCTGTCTTAGCAGCTTGGATCTCAAACAAAGCAGTTATTCCACCACTACAGTGATTTTACCATATTTTGAATTATTTAAATCAAGACTAAGTGATAAAAGGTAAAGCAGTGTCCCTTCAATAAGGGACTTTGTGCCACAGTTCCTGATGGGGTTTTGTTATCATTGTCAGTAGCAATCCAGAAAGGTAAAGTAAAAACAGATGACCAGATCAAATAAAATTTTCTGGACTTGAAAACTGAATAGATTAGCACTGATAGTACCAACGTGAAGGAGGCAATCTTCTGAAGAATAACATACTATCTCTCACTGTGGAAGCCAAGTAGCCCCACTGAAGCCATTCAAGTATACAAGTGGTAATGTTAAGAGTAGATGTAATTTTTTGTTTAACAAAACCAGTGATGCCTGACAAACTTTATTCCTCCATTTATGAAAGAACAGAAGGCCAGAAGCTGAGCAGTAAGTTTGACCTCACAGGCATGAAAGTGAGTTCTAGTCATGGCTGCTGACTTCCTTTCTTACCCATGTTTGAATGAAATATTATAAATACATTTGCATTTTAGCAGCTCACAGCTGCAGAGATCTCAGTTGTAGAGATCACTGCAAGTTGCAGCACTGCAGTGAAGTTAGACATAACCACAGAGGAGCTGGGCCTTTGTCTCTGAATTCCAAATGTTCATTTCTTACTTCAAACACTTGCAAAAATACAAAACATTGCCTCTCCTGAAATTTCCTCTAAATATCTGTGTGCCTATCATGTTCTAAGATGCAAAAATATCTGAAAATAGTCTTCACCTCAAAAAGTTTTTCATAAATAAATAAAAACGCTATAGGCAGTTTCTTAAACACGTTTACACATTCATATATGCATTTTCTCAGTTTCTGCCCAGTTTTTGTTTATTTATTATTTTGACACATCTAAAGTACAAATGTGTTCATAGCATTAAATATAGCATGTCATCACTACTTAAAGTAGAAATATTCAGTGTGCATTTTTCCTCTTTCCCTATTATATCTGAGCAGTGTTTATATTATTTTTAGTGTTGTTTCATAGTTACTGTGTGCAAACACACCAAGAGCTACATTCAAACAGGAAGAGAGATAAAGCCATGGCGCATTTGTTCACCATTAGTTGTTCGTGTTTTCTAATCATGGTCCCACCTTCTGTGTGGCAGTTTTCTCTGGGTGGAAAGAGTCTTGTGGCTGAGGGAGGTGGGGTTGTGTGTGCATGAAGCACGGAATGCGATTTGCTGAGGGCCAGCATACCCCTCCTTGACAGCTAATGATCCTGATTTAATCGTGCCAGCATCTGCTCCTCATCTTCTGGGCTAGGGAGACATGGCCCAGAACTTGCAACAAAAAACACCAAGGAGCAATCCTGCATCCAGCCAGGGCACTGGGCATTGCCAGTAGGCCCCTGGGCAACTGTGTGTCCTGGCTTGAGGTCAGGACAGGGCTACCGAGAAAATGCCTTCTCTTTTCCTCAGATGATGGCAGAAAAGGGCCAGATCATATCAAAAATCTGCCTTTGATGCTCAGTTACCATTGCTAAAACTATCTTTACTTAAAGAGGTACCAAAGTGGTGCTGCCAGCTGCACTGTAGGGTCTTAAACTAACACCTGGCATTGTAGCAGAGTGTGTGCATTTGTTTGGCCTGGGTAGCTAGAACCAAAGGGAGAATCAAAATATCATGATCTTCTCAGGTTTTTTCAGTGCTTCGGCATTTAATAAGGTAGCTGATGCAAATCAGAGGTGCTCTCTGCCCACTGCAACACCAGGATGAGCCCCTCAGTGATCTTAAATTCATCCACTATCTACCCTTTCCTCAATGACTAGAGTGAAACGAGGCAATAACCTTATTTGATTTGCACATGCCACAAAACTTTTCACTGAGGTTAGTGAGCTCTGTGCAGCTGATTTAAGCCTGCTGGTTCTGGGTTGGCTTCGTCCCCACCCACTGAGTAGATGTATGCTGCAGTCTCATCCCCCTGGGTTCAGAACCACTGAAGTAGATGAATATCAGAAATTTGATGCTGATGGATTTAAAGGAGAAACAATCTATTCATGCAGTATGAAAGGTACATATATGAACCAACAGTTTGGTTGTATGGCTTTATTTTTCAAATTCTACAATACATTCTAAATATGGTGTTTTGGGCCCAGTTCCTGATGAGATCCCAGAAATGGCAGAGTACAGGCACCTCAGCAATAAGGACAAAAGCTGATCAAGTGAACTTTGCATAACTATGAGCTGAGAACTGTAAGAACAGAGTACATGGCACTCATGTCCCAATGGTGAGCACAGGCTGATATCAGAGGCCACAGAGAGAAAATACCATGTAGGGAAACGTGATGCAGGCCTGAGCTATGTTCTGGAGTGGGAAGTGTTTGGATTTATGGACTTGTACATTTGCACTATTCATGTAGCTGTTAACAAGTGAGGTGGAATATACCTTCAAGGCATCTTGAATTTCTTAGGAAAATGTTTTTCTGAGTATTGCTGACATTAAGTTGTCTTTTGCTTGTCAGTAAGGAAAAAAAAAATAAAAATAACTGTGTCAAAAGATTTTGAACATTTTCTTAGAATCTAGATAGTAAAATGGCCACTCTGTTGGGTTTGGATTTGACAGCCTGATATTGCCATTAGCCTGAAAAGGTAGTAACAATCTACTTTTCTTCAGCACAGTAATAATCCTACAGCTATGTTTCTGCAGGTGACAATGTCTCTCAGTGGACAGTAGACACTCACACTTACCAAAGCTGTGAGTCAAATGAAGGTCCAAAGGCTATTTAATCCCTAACTTAAAGCTTCATTTTCCTAACTGCTGCAGCTGTAGTGACTTCCATGGAAGTCACTAAGTTTAACTCATTGTTTTAGTTTCCTTTTCTTAAATTTGCTTTCAAATACATTTTGTTATTTTTGATGGGGTTTTTTATTATTTTATTCCTCTAATTTCATGGGACTATTCTTAAAGAACAGATTGTATAAACATTCTGATAAAGCTGTTACATTCAAAATGTTATTTATGTGTGAGGAGGGACCTTTATATATAAAGCCAAGATTTTATTATTGGTGTTAAATTTAAACAGTGTAATCCAAAAATCATTATTAGTTGAGATCTAATCATTACAGAAAAGAATACTTTTGTGCAGAAAGAAGTTTCAGTAGTGGTGGTGGTGGGGGTAGTAGTAGTAGTAGTAATAATGATGATAATAATAATGTCTAGATTCTTATACACACTCGTCTTAGCTTACGTTGCTTTTCCTGGCTTTTCCTGATGTTTCATCCACCCTCCTTCTGTTCCTGTGGGTCCTGAAATGGGCAGTTTCAGTCTGATGGGATTCAGTGGGAGCATTATGGCATGCCATTGGCATCTGGAGTCCTTTGCTGAGAAGGATATGATGTTCATCATGATGGTTTCTTTTTATTTATGCTGGAAGCTGCTTGGGGCTATTTTTATGTTTGATGACACACGTTTAGACCTTGCTGTTTCCCCCTTGATCTGAAGCTCCATGTTACAGATAGCTTTTACAGATAGTGCCTCATGTTAGATACTTCTTTGTTCTCCTTGTTACCCCTAAAAGTAGTTTTGCCCAGCCCAGATCTGCATTTCTTTAGCTGAATGCCAGTGAGTTGTTTATAGCTGTGAGGTCTCCAGTACCAGCCTGTGCCCATCTCTCTAGTTATAGCCACACCATATTACAGTGCTTCAGGGTAATAGAGGTCATGATACAACTCACACATGCTTCATACACTATGGGGCATATATGTAGAAAATGTTATTATCAGGCAATACTGATCTAGATGAGAAAAAAACCTTTTTAATAAAAAACTCAGATGCAAAGACACAGTCCAGTACAAAATTCTGCATGGTGGAATTTTACCTGTAAATCAGCAAAAGGCACAGTAGGAGCCTTGGGGCAAGGCAGGAACAGGAGGCCAGATTTATAGACCCGTGTTTACTGATAACTAATGCAGAGTTCACATTTCTCAATTCATTTATTTTCAGGAATATGTAATGTATTTCTTCCTGTTTATTCCTGGGTGAGAGTATGTATGAGCTAACAAGAGACACCAGTCCAGAGTCGTATATTAGAAACTGTGAACTGAAAATGTGCAAGCATAAAATTTTTATCTCTGGGCATTTTTTGAACATCTACCGCCTGCAAGGGGATGTCTACAGATGCAGGGTAAGGGACTGTGCAGCTGGACAGGTATTACCAGGAGTGCATGCATTGCATTAGTTATAAGGCAAAAGGAGAGCATCCTTATTTCTCTTATCTTCTACATCTGTAAATTGCATCTACTGTCTGCATTCCTGTGAACATTAAGAACCAGGTGAAGAGTATCAGATTTTCTCCTTGCTTGCACTCCTGTTAACCCATTTAACTCAGTATCACAAATAGTTAGCACAAAACAGCTGTTAGTGATTCGGCTGTGCTATTCCCAGGTCATAAAACTCTTCCATTTCCCTTCCATTGCAGAAAATGTTGGAAAGCGTAGCAAGTCTCGGAAGTTAAGCTATATGTAGTGATCAATCCTTCAGAAGTCAAATAATCACAGAGCCTACTTCTGGCTCTGCACAGGACAACCCCAAGAATCACACTGTGTGCCTGACAGCATTGTCCAAAAACTTCTTCAACTCTGTCAGGCTTGGTGCTGTGACCACATCCCCAGGGAGACTGTTCCAGTGCCCAAACATCCCCTGAGTGAGAAACCTTTTGAGATATATAACATAAATCTCCCTTAACACAGCTTCAGGCCATTCCCTCGGGTCCTATCACTGGTCACCACAGAGCAGAGATCAGTGTCTGCCCCTCATCTCCCCCTCATGAGGAAGTTGCAGACTGCAGCGAGGTTCTCCCCTCAGTCTCCTCTTCTCCAGGCTGAGCAGACCAAGTGACCTCCGCTGCTCCTCACACGGCTTCCCCTCAAGGCCCTTCACCGTCTTTGTTGCCCTCCTTTGGACACTCTCAGATAGCTTTATATCCTTCTTACACTGTGGCACCCAAAACTGCCCCAGCACTCGAGGTGATGCCACCCCAGTGCAGAGCAGAGTAGGACAATCCCCTCCCTTGCCCAGCTGGTGATGCTGTGCCTGATGCCCCCCAGGACACGGGTGGCCCTCCTGGCTGCCAGGGCTTTGCTGACTCAAATTCAACTTGCCATAGACCAGGAACCCCAGGTCCCTTTCTGCAATGCTGCTCTTCAGCATCTCATTCCCCAGTCTGTGCATCCGGGGTTGCCCTGTCCCAGGTGAATAATTTGGCACTTGTCTTTGTTAAACTTCATACAGTGGGTGATTGCCCAGCCCTCTCATTTGCCAAGGTCTCTCTGCAGGACCTTTCTGCCTTTGAGGGAGTCAACAGCTCCTTCCAATTTAATAGATGAATTTTAGTTTTGAATTTTTTTTTTTTTTTTACATTACTCTGTAAGGAAACTTTCTGACCATACAAAACTGGAAATTAAATAATGAAATTGGTTCTCATGGGCAGATGGCTAAGTTAGAATGGTTTTCATGTGAAGGCATCACAAGTCACTCATGGAGTTCTTCACATTTCAGATTCCTTTTTTTTTTTAGTAATTCAGGTGCTTGTTGCACTAGCTTGTTAGACAGAAATCCAGGGGTATGCATGGGGACAGGGGCAGTGTGTTTTTAACAGAATATCACCAATAATCTGCAGTGCACAAAGTAATGACACTGGCAGTAATCGTACTGATTCTACCACTATTGCTAGGCTTTCAGTTTGGGCTCTAACGAGCCGTGCTATCACACTCATTTTCAAGTGACTGATGGTGGGTGCAGATAATCAAGTGAAAAATTCCTTTAAATGCAGCTCTTCCTCAGCTGGGTTACCACATGCTACCAAAATAGGCAAGAGCTTCCACATTTCCAACATTACCTTGTCAGCTGAAATATGGCAGTGAAGAAAACTGTGCTTGGGCGGGTTCAGGCAGATTATGCTGAAGGGCCTGCACTTGCAGTGATTCTTTATTTAAATGTATGAAGGTGAAATACAGAAAACACCCTGTAAGTTGCACAAGTAGAATACAGATATATGTAATGTTTGAAAGGCTCAGGCCTTCTATGCTGATTTCATACCTGTAAGCTGTTTGCCAAATTACAAGTTACTAAAATTGTAAGTAGCAGAGCAAGGGTTTTACATAGGCATTCTTAGTATTGCCAGGTTTTAAATAGGTATTCTTATCCTTTGACTGTTTTGTACTGTCAGCTGGTGTAGCAGTGACAAGCTGGTAGGCTGGGTTCAGTATTGTCATTCTGAAGAGAACTTTAATACACATAATTACATGGGGCTGAGGTAAAAATTATATTGTAATATCTAATATAAATAAAGTATTCTATTTCAGCTGGGTCAGTCAAACTTAAAGTAAGAAAATCCAATAATGGGAGGCTTAAATATATAACATTTCTCTTTTATTAATTTAAGCCATTTTAAAGGCAAAATATACCATGAAAGCTTACTTTTAAGCTCTTTTTTCTCTTTTTTGACAGGACTGGGAGTTTCCACATTTTATGGGTGATGTTGAAGTGAATCTTCCAGGCTTGCCCTCAGCACACATGCAATTCAAAGTACCTTATTTCCAAAAGATACTGAAAGAGGAATATCACATACATATAACAGGTATGTAATCTTACAGATTTTGACAGTCGGTGTTACAGAACAGTGAACTGGTTCTGTGTAATACATGTATGCTGCCATGGTCTTAAACATGTATTTTTGTCTGTGTGTCCCAGACATTTTTTCTATCTCTTTATCTGTCCATATCTATATTCTCCGTATATAAACATTTCAAGGAAATGAGGAACTCATATCTTACAAATCAGAGGCCTGATGTTTTTTATGGATTTCAGCAACTTCTTGGGACAATAAGTAAGACGTAATGTAACTTCAGACATTTTTTATCTAAAATTACTCTCCCAGGGAAATTAGCAGCTTATTTCATCTTCAAATCTCTTATGCTTTCGGATGCCTTTGCTATGATTTATGCTAATATCTTTTCATAACTTCGGTCATTCTCATCTGGCAAAGGCCACTCATAACCATACTTCCATCAGTCATCTAACGAGAAGCAGACAGTTAAATAACCTCAAATAAAATAGAATTGCAGTTATTCAAATGGATGATACATATAGATAAAAAATACCTGATCCTTGCATACAGTGAGTCAGTATTTTAATAACAGTACAGAATGAAAAAGAGAAGAAGGTTAAATAGGGATAAATATTTTGGTTTTACCTTCAAGCTATACAAAAGGAATATAGCTCCTCTCTCTACATTGAGAAGAGATGGATAATAATGGATAAGAGAAGAATGCAGGTGTGCATTGGCAGGGGTTTTTAACTGCTAATATAAAAAGTCACAGCACATGACGCCACACAGAAATAAGATAGATGAGGGCAACCAAGGACACAGCCATAGGAAACTCCTGCAGACCAGGAACAAAAGGAGCTTTCAGAGATGATAGAAAGATAAGGCCAAGAGCTAGCAGGTGAGTCACAAGCTCAGCAGACAGCAGAAGCCAAGGGAAGAAAATGTGTCAAGGAAAGAATGACACCGAGTTCAGATAGACTGAATGAGGCCTTAGAAAAGGTATTTTCAGCATAGAATACAGAAATGAGATTAAAAAACAGAAAAGAAGATAAACTTAGTGCAGAAGTTACCTGTTGGCTGTTGACTGAGGGAAGGCAAATGGGCCAGCAGGAATTACAGATGGATCTAAGTGCTCTGCTGGAATGCTGACAGAGAACAGCCAGCCAGCAAGGAGAAAGAAGAGCTGGTACGCATCTGAGGGAGACCATTCGAGCCATTAGTGGTTTATACAACAGGATAAAGTAAATTATGTCCCAGTGAGTGACTAGAAGGTGTAGCATGAAAGGAGATGTGATGTGTACAGGTTGAACACATTTTTCTCTCCCAAGTGAGCAAAAAGAGAAAGGAGCAGAGAAAAAGAAAGAGTTTAAGCATCAAATATTTTACATTAATTACAGGTCTGGAATTCAGGGATAGCAGAAATTTTTTTCTTTTTTCTCAAGCCTAGGGAATGAATTTGGAGGGGCAGAGTCCCACAAGGTTCCCAGATGCCATACTGTTATTCCATTGTATAAGGAAAAGTAGTGGAATGGATACAGAGAGGAGCAGGAAAAAATGGCTGAGGCATGGTAGGTTGGGCTGTGTAGCCAGATACAGAAACTTGGCGTATAATTAATGGGTGATAGACAAGGAAGTGAAGAGCAAAGAACAGTTTTGCATTATAGAAGAGACAGGGACATTGATGATAATCAAGGATAATCAAAGAATAAACATGAGCAAAGAACATAAATTAGTGATCAGAAATGCAACTGCTAGCAGTGCTGCTGTTTGAAAACAAGCCAACCAAATAAAACCAATATTTATGCATTACAGTCTTCTGCAGAGAGGACTGGAGTCCTTTCTGATTTTCTAGTGAGCAGGCATTCTTTTAATGACGATGAGATAATGAATGAAGGCTGAGGAAAATTTTTCCCTGCTCAGCATTAGCAAGATCCATTTATTAGATTCGCTAGACAAATCAATCCATTTGACTGCACATCACGTATCCTGCCTACTGAGTGCCTGTTTCATCTCAGTGCTACACGACCCTTTAGGAGATCTAATAAACAGCCATAACACATGGCACAAGAACCTCCCTTTGGGTAAGTTTCACTTGAACCATCTGTTCTTGCCATCAGTTCTTGTCTTGGGTTAGGGCATGATCTTGGATAATTTTCAAGCTCTAGTTACTGTTTGGATGGGCAGATACTTGATTATTCTACTCAAATCAAGGTGCTAATAAAAGAAAAAACTGGTTTTAAATAAATAAATGTGTGTGTATGTGTATATATATATATATATAACACAAGATTAATATAATTAAGTCTAAAATGAGGGTAAAGAGTGATGCACATGAGTGCAACTGCAGCAGGTGGCATGGGGGTAGGACAATGATAATAGCAGGGAGCCCACTCTATTTAAGCCCTGTTTAATACATGGAATCCAGAATGTTAAATTTAACCATAGGATTTCTTTTAAGGAACAAGCAGGAAAAGAACACTGAGCCCTGAAAAACATTTCTTCTAGTACTAGCTATATAGATAAATCCAGGCAGTAAATCTGTGACCTGTGCTCTAATTTTTAGAAACTGGAAACCATTTTCTCCCAAGTAGCAAGGAGAAAGAAAGCATGGCTAAAATATAATTTGTCATCTTTTTCCTGGCAAATTTTATCTTTATTAGTTCTTACACATTGTTTTAGTCACTGTTGATTGATATAAATACAAGTAGCCCTATTCAATACTGTTTTTTCAAATAAACAATAGTCCCATGAAGAAGCAGCTCTAAGGAAAGCAACATTCAGAGGAGTAAAGGACTTCAAGCCACAATTCTGTTGGTGTGTCCTTAATGGCTTTATGCAAGTCCTGTACAGATGAAGAATTTCAGTCACATGCTCTGTTTTGCCAGCTCTCTTGATTTTATCACAAGTCTTAAGACAGTTGCTATTTTTCTTTTTCTTTTTCTACTATTTTGTCTTAAGGACTTATCTCCTGAATTCAGTGACTAGATGAGAATTTCAGCTTTCATAAAATAAAGGCCATGATTGCAGAGAAAAAAAAAAATTAAAGTTTGCTTCTGCATAATTCAATGTCTAAAAAGTCAGATAAATACAACACTGCTAAGTATATTACTTTATCCCATGCTACTTTAAACTAATAACATGCTTTCTTAGGCCTGACTTGTGATTTCTGAATGTTGTAAGGTGGCAGTAATATTGAATGAACATCTTCTGACTCTAGCTGATATGCTTCAGTGTAATTTTAAATTTACTACAAAAAGTTTATCTTATTTTTACTGGTAACTGAGTACCTCATTCTACCCACATTTCTTTGCATCTAGGAACTGCTTGCAAGCACCTACTGAGTATTAAATATTTTCATCCTGTTTTGATAGCCACTTTTTTTTAACGAACATCAAAAGTAACTTGAATTCCTGCATCTGCTTAGTTCATCTGGATTTCCCTTGGCAGATGGTTCATTGCAAAGTGTGTGTTTTCCTTTTTAGGCTGATGTTTATAAAAATACATAGTCTATCCTAGCTTCTATAATACCCAGGGAAATTTGTAAAACTTAAAAGTAAATTTTGTTACTTCAGATTCTTTCATGTTTAAAAGACACTGGGGGGGCCTGCCTTGTACCCTTTAATAGCAGCACTGGAAATCCAAGAGCATCTGCTGTGAAGTTTGCAGACAACTTTCAAACAGAAAATGTTAAGGTTTAGATGTCAAAAGAGATGGGAGATTTTTCTGGCTGCTTATATGTTTCTGAGGGCTGATCTAGCCAAGTGTTCTTCCACCCAAAGGAGAAATCTTCACCTTCATAGCTGGGGAGTTCCCGGCATGGCTGGCTTGTGGAGTTAAACCAACAGTGTGTATAGACTCAGCCCAAGCACTGCCTACACAGAGTAGCCTGAGGGAATCCGTGGGCAAAAATAGAAAGGTTAGAGGTAAAAATAAAACTGTGTGTGCACGCAGATGTGAAAAAACCTCAGAGGATGAACATCTTAGATCAGTTGTGAGTGTCTGTCTGTACGCATATATCTAGCTAATAAAACTAATGTGACAGAAGATAGGAAGAACATTTCAAATGTTTTACAGCAGTGTCTGAATGGTTTTAGACACAAATTACAGTGAGACAGGAGTCTAAAGTCAACGTTTCCTACGCTAGCCTCTGGCTGTGGTTGCACAGCATGAGGCTGCTTGCACCTAGCCTTATTAAGTGGAATTTTCACATTACCTCTTGACCTCAGGACTGGCTTGTCGAGGACTGGCTTCTACACAAGATCCTTTTTTTGGGAAATGAATGATTTGTTCCAGAGTGGACGCAGGAAAATAAAACTGCTCCAGAATCAGCAGCTGGTTTGGAAAATTTGGATATATTCCAAATGTTACATGTGAGATTGCCCAAAAATCTTGTTCAGATGGTGAAAACGTGAATTTCTGGAAAAGGGAGAAGTAAAAATCCATACTTCTTTCAACATGAGAAGGCCCCTGGCATTCATGTGCAGTGCACAGTTGTTCAGCTTCAACAGGGAGGGGAGACTGTTTCTAAGCAGTTCTATATAGGCTGGTGTTCAGAGCATGGTCTTATGATGCAGGTCCAAACTGCCACAAGTGGAGGCCGTTCTAGAGTCAAGGTTTCCCTCCTGGTGAGTGTTCTGGCCAGGAGGGTACAATCCTTTTCAACAGGCATGCTTTCTCAGAAAACAGGAATGAATTTTCATCCCCAGATACTGGTTGTAGTCTACAATGCCTATAAAAACACGTCACATTTTGCATCACAGCCTGGCAATGACAGTAACAGTCTTGGCTAACTGCATACCTCCAATTTTTCTTCTGGAGGATCTTTGTTGCACCAAATTGCAGTATTGTACCACGTTTCCAAATACACCAAATCAGATTCCTAACTCTCCAAATATTATGTGTAGCATGTAAGAATGTCAGTGCCATGAAAGCCAGTTATTAACCAGGTCCTTTTAGGTAGCATATTGCTGAATGACACAACCTGTTTTCCAACATGACTTTCTTCATTGTTAATTTTGTTGAAGACTGGATAAAATTCTTTTCAGTTTGCTGAAATGATTGACTAGCCTTCCAGCCTGGAGAGCTGATCTTCCTGCATCCTTCCATTTCAGATTTTGTCTTTGAATAAGCCACCTCCCATCCAAGAAGGGCTAAAGGGGTCAGGTATATGCCAGTATTCTTGGCCACAGAAATTTCACTGAAGTAGAGCCAACCCTAAGCAGAAGTTATACTAATCCTACAAAAACTGGCTAAGAGTCAAGATAAATGACTTCATAGTGTAGGGCTGCATTTTCCCTTGTCACATTTCACCTGGAATGAAGCTTAAAGCACTTTTTAATAAAATTAATATCAATAGCTTCATAATATATTTATGATCCTTTGCAAAACTTCAAATTTGAATTTGTTTACGCTCAAGGTCAAAGGTCATGATTATCTTTTAATTTACCTGGTTTATTTCCTATATAAGCTTGATACAAGACTAAAAGTTTGCTATAGAAATGATTATCCTAAAATTCAGTTGCAATAGACAATCATTTCATATATATAGATTATACAAAGTTATAATATTAAAGGTTGGTCAATGTATTAGGCCTCTGTATAACTATATACGAACACAACGACATGTTTCTGCTCCAAAACATCACAGATCTAGAAGGATTGCTTGGCTGGCTTATTTGGCTGTCATGCCTGCTAGTATAGCAGTGAAGTACTTGTCTTGATTAGGTATAGATGGCAGAGGACACTGTATTCTAGAAAGAGGTAAATACTTCCTGTAAGTACCCAAGACAGCACTAACTCAGTCATTTTGTGTCTAAGGAGATTAACGCAGCCCTTGGCTACAGGCATTACTGAGTAGGAGCAGAAAGATGTCATTGTGTTCATATATGGTTATAGTGAGACTGTTACTCATACACAGCCTTTGGTTCTGGTGACAACAGTATTCAAAAGAAAAGTCATAGAGTTCATCAAGCATGACAGTGATGCAGAGGATGGAAAAATTGTCTAGAAATGAGAAATTTAAGGAATTTTGAGAAAATCCACTATAGAACAGTAGCTGTTCTCAGTCAACTAGCTGCCATTTAGACGTATAGGTTGCAGTTCACCTTCGTTAAAGGGGGTGATGGACCTAAGCCATTTGTACAGCCCACACAGACCCAATAATCCCAGCAGCAGAGCTCAGGGCTTTTTTTCTGCCTGCCTAACTCTAACTAGGAGCTGAGTGAGGGACTTTCAAGTTCATGTTTTTTATGAAACAGGAATAGCATATCTTTCTTAGATCAGATGAACACTTAAATTCTTAATGTAAAAGCGGTGGAGTATTTTTAAATTTTTATTGTGATTTGTGTTTAGCCCATTTTTCATAAGGAAATAAGAATTATGTGATTTTGTTCTATGTGTGGATTGGTTTGACTCTATCAAACACTTAGCATCAAATAGCTTTTGAACCCATAGCCGTTTTCAAAATATTTTCAGACAGTGAGAATATGAAAAATAGTGATATTATCATTGTATCCTAAGAAATAGTGGTAAGGTAAAGAAGAGTAATCTAAGTTAGTGCCCAGCAGAGGAAGAAGCAAGAGGTCAGCCATTATATTCTGCTTGACAGCAGCTATTGATCAGTGAATCGTGTGTCTTGCTATTGAAATACAGACGTGATGGGGAAACTAGAAACATGAGATACATGGCAAACATCCACAGGAAACATCAAGTTACATTGTACTGTTTGTTACATTATTTCATAATCACTTTCAGTCTCTTGGTGTTGATTTAAGATACTTAAATATTATAAAATGTGGTGATAATATTCTGAAAAGACAGTTTTCTTTAACACATCAATTACAAAATTGACAAAATCCCAGGGAGAAATCATGGAATGGTTTTTATTGGAAGGGACCCTAAGAATCATTTGGTTCCAGCCTTTCTGACATGAGCAGGGATACCTTCCACTACGCTCACACTTTGCTCAAAGTTCCATCCAACTTTACTTTGATACAGGAGTTATTCAGAAATTGCAAGATTGTCTGTAAGGTCTTTTCAGTTCAGTTTTGTTTCTGGACAGTGACAATAACACAAAAGAATGAATATTCTCATTCATTTTCAATCTATTTAATCTAAACTGAAGAGAAGTATTAAACAAAATTGTTGAATACAAGAAGTTAGTCTTCTTAGCCTGCTGGAGAATTCTGGTTATGCAGTTTGAACACACATACTTTCAGGAACTGGAATTCATTTATTCATTGCAAGTCACTAGACTAAGTAATTTGATAGGTCCTCTGATACAATTTCTTTTTCACTTGGAGCATACTTAAATATAATTCCAGCAAAGACCAAGATCATTCATCACCAACAGGAACATTCCTCCATGTATGTCTTTTCACTTAATGCTGACATGTAGATTTGCCAGGTTCTTGGGTGGTGGCAATCATCACTGCACAGGTGAGATTTTAACATATGTCCAACTAGAATGTAAGACATGCTTTGACTATGAAATAGTATCATTTGTTTTGTGTATTCATAGACACGGATTATAAGAAAAGCTAAGCTGACTAGACTCTGAAGTCTCTTATCAGCACTTGCTATTTCTCAAGGTTGAGATATCTCTAAATCAGTTTACAGTCAGCCCGTACCTGAATATATCTGCGCACCATGGTTGGTATATCAAACAACATAAGCACATACTCCTAAAATTCACATAATTACCAACCTCAAAAACCTCAGTCACTCCAGTAATTTCTGGAATATAAGTGGTTCTATGAAATATGGCCTTTTCATGGAAAATTTCCATATGAATATTTTTCAAGCTCTGGAATTAATGCTTTTTTAGCTTTGTTGATCTATACCACATCACCTAGTAATCTAATCAACTGGTCACTTACAAATCATAATGTCACTTGAATAGATACATTGCTGTGCTTATGTTACAAAATTATTTTGTGTCAAGACCTAATTGTGAAATATTAAGGGATATTCAGCATAAATCTGACTGTGGTGGAAATTTATTTACAACTTTGCTTTACAGATTAATAAAAAAGAAAACTTTTTCCCTGAATATCTTTTACATATGATGGCATTTATGTCAACTTTTACATATGATGGCTTCTAAAATGGATTTATCAGATGACAGAACTTTCTTTTTCTGAACAGGCAAATGGTTTAACTATGGAATCATCTTCCTTGTTTTAATCTTGGATCTGAATATGTGGAAGAACCAAATATTTTACAAACCTCATGAATATGGTCAATATATTGGTCCTGGACAGAAGATCTACACAGTGAAGGACTCGGAGAGCTTGAAAGACCTCAATAGAACTAAGTTATCTTGGGAGTGGAGATCCAATAACACTAACCCATTGACGAACCGGACCTATGCCGAAGGGGACATGTTCTTGCACAGCAGATTCACAGGCTCTAGCCTTGATGTCAAATGCCTGGCTTTTATTCCAAGTTTGCTGGCTTTTGCTTTGTTTGGTTTCTTCATATGGTTCTTTGGGCGATTTCAGAAAACTGACCAAGGCATGGAGAATTTAGACAAATCATACACAAGAATGAAACGAAAGTCACCATCAGATATGGGAATGACACGAGAAAATACACAGGTGTTAGAAGAACCACTAAATTTTCAAGAACCACATCTAGTATCCATAAAATCAGACTTAAGTGAAATAGTTTTTAATTCTTCTCTCCTAACTTCTGAAAACTTGAACGCACAACTGAATGAACAAGACAGCCCTTTACAGCCAGTACCAGAGCCCTCTGTCCCTAAGAATAATCCTGTGACGTAGAGGCAAACACCCAGGAAAATCAGTTTAAATAAGCAGTTACTCTAAGATTTACCTTTTGTAAGTTAAGATTTACATAGTATTTAGAATAAGAAACTCAACCTATACCAAGAGGTGCTCAGCATGCTTTTTCTAGGAATTATGTTTTTTATTTGTATTATAGTACGTGCCTATTGTATATCTAACATTCCTTTATAGGTTGCTTCCCAATATTGCACAAGCTATCCTTAACTGTATAATAGTGTATTAGATGATTACTTGCAGGTATAAAATTCTACCGTGGTGGTGCCTTGAGACATTAAACTGTTTTTTAACTCAACACCAGGTGTATAGCACAGTTCTTCTCATCTGTTTTGCAAAGCTTTTTGTATATGGTTGTTTCAAGTATCATTTGATGTTTTGACAGAGGAGATAAATATAGTTATTCCTAAAGAAGATTTTCTGTTAGGACATCACAACTTGACTTTGTTATTTACTCATCTGTGAAGTCAGATATTTTGATGACCAGACTGCAGAGAAGCATGTTGATTACCTTTTAATTTTTCTGGCTAGCTGCCAAACACAAATACAGATTTATTATGCAGTAAACAGCAGAGGCATAATACAGCATGGGTCACTAGTTGTGAAAATATGAATTTCTCCATCACTAATAGCAATTATGTGATAATGCCATCCCATGTTTTTCTTAATTAAAGATAAACTGCTCCTTGATTAAAAGTTTTGCCCTTCACCTCTTAGAAACAGAGGCGAAAATACATGGTTGAAGCAACTCTTTCCATCATCGCACCAGCCCCTTGCAACATCAAAGAGCCAATGGAGTGATTACAGTAAAGGACACAAAGCCCATTAAATCCAGTATTTTTGCAATTCAGTGCAGATATGGTCTGGGTATACGTAGGAACACACTGCATATAGTCTAATTTCTCAAAATACTGAGGAAATGCTTAAGGTTTTTAATTAAAATAAATTAATAATTGAATTTTATTGCACCTTGGTTGTTTTTTTTGTTGGTTTTGGGGGTTTTTTTGTCCTTCATTTGTTATCTGTGAGTATTCATGATCCGGAATCAGAAATAGAGAGAAACTGGGGTTTTTACTTCTTTGAAGGGGACTTTGTAATGTGAATTTCTCTGCTGTATGATCAAACTATATGCACTAGAGAAATCGCATATCTAAAACATCAGAAAGACTCTGATTTGCCTCTAATTTAGCTCTATAAAATTGTTGTTACAAGTTACCAAATAATAAGTCATTTTTAAGACTGAATTATTTCCCTGTCACTTTCTGGTGTTGCTGTATTTTGTCTTTGTGACTTTTTTATCTCTGTTAGTTTTGATCTATTTGCTTTTAAGTTTTCAGAATGCTGAATTTAGCATGCATAATAGAACTATGCATTTATTAACTGTCACTTGAGAGCCAATTTTAATACACATCATTCAACAGTTGTTTATTATGACACAGGAACATATTCTGTTAGTTTTGCAATTTTTTAAAACATTTTATCCATGCATTGCCCTATTTAAATTCTTAAATATTTCTGACACTAAAAAAGACAGACGGCATCACAGTGATGTCAAAATCAAATATTTTGTTTATGAAATATTTAATATTTTATCTGGAAGAATTCACTTTATAATAATTCTAATTTTTTTATCCATTAAAAATTGTGACTAAACCCAAATCTATTTGCTTTTGCCTACTGCAGTCTATAAACTTGTTTAATTGACTTATGATATAATCAAAGACAAGCCATTAATAAGTAATGATAAAACAGTGTGAGATCCTGCTTGTACTATATAAGAGGTGATATACTGATGTTTGACATTTAAACAACATTTGATTTCTTAAGCAGTGACAGAAATAGCTGTTTAATTTTGCAGATACATGCTTCTCTGTATGTTTTGGACACCGTGAACCCAAGTACTGAAAATCTCCCATTAACTCATTTCTCTATTTGTGCATAGTAGTAGTTGAATACATTCATATATAGGCAGAAAAATGAAAGAATTACTTGAGCCTTACAGCCTGCCTGATTACTTGACTCTGAGGAAGCTGTTATTAAGCAACTGATTTCACAGCTAAAATAATTCCTTGCCCTCATTTTGAGCTAATGCTTTTAAGGTCATTATAAGCCTTCATGAAAGAGAGAAAAGCATCAAGTAATCCTAGATCTTGCATGAGTATTTAAATTAATGGTCAAGCATAACAGACTGCTTGTATCATGAATTCATCAGAAGTTTAAAGATTCAGTGTAACCACTCACCATGGTCAATTCATCTAGTTAATCAAAGGAGAAAGGATTTCTCAGTCATGTAGGAGTCTCATTTGTAATCACAGACAGATGGAAGAAGAGAGGAGTATTTCCATTCTCCACTTCCAGCGTTAAGTTTGAGAAGCCTGGGTTAGGTGGCCAGGCTTGCCCCAAGCATCTTCTGAAACAGGCAGAGACTTGGGAGCTGAACACCCTGAAGATGATTCAGTACCTAACTCAGTCATTTATCTCTGCATTAGTGGGTAGTGCAACCCAGCAGGAACAGGTTTGTGGAGGGAAACAGTTGATACTGAGGACCCAGTGCCCTCAGTTTGTGCATTTCAGGGATTTACATCAGTTTAGCTCTTGTTTGGCCCTAGTAGAGTGAATGAATGATAGTGGCTNGGTGGGGAGTGGTACATGCAGAGACACACATGATCTGAATTAGAGGAGAATAAGTGAGCACAATCACAACTGCATTCCTGAGCTGAGCTGCTAATGCAGAGTCATTTTCAGTCTTCTTCCCAAAATAGAAATATTCCTCCTCCAAGCATATTCATTGTTGTCAACTGTTGTTCACTTTTAATATTCTGAAATGCTTTGCTAACTCAAAACAGTCTGAACAGCTTTCTAGTCTAGTACCCTTAACTGGGATCTTAACATGGAAATTTGACCTTCTGAAAGTCTAACTATTGCAGAAAAATTTTAGGCTTTTATTTCTGTTCCTAAGGAAGTTGAAAAATCCATAGGAGGGGAGAAACTTGAGGAAGTGTCAGTTTTATCAAAAACTACACATCTCCATTCTGCCCTCTGTAATGAACCATCTAGCAGCTGCCATCACTACAGGACTGACCTGTGTCTGCTTTGTCAAAGGCTAGATTTGGTACAATACCTCTTTTTTTTTTACCATGTATACATTATACAGTGATGGATGATAGAAATCACCTAATATAACATATATATATAAGACACATCTCTAGGATAAGCACATAAGACTTATGAGCCCATAGGTGCCCATAAATTGCTTTAGCATTCTCAACAATTACCTTTACTGTGATGGAAATGACATAAAGCAAATAGAAGGTAATAAATTTTGCAGAATGTACCTTAAATATAATATTCATGCTTATGAAAGTGTATAGCTATCTTCAAAAGCCACTTGTATAAAATGTATGTGTCTATGTATGTTACAAGCCATGGGATTAGTTGATTTTGTTGGGAAAACTGCTGTTTCTCAAGGCAATTTGCTACTGCCCTTTTTATGCTACATTGCTCCATCAGTTACTTATTCCAGGTTGTTTCATCTCTGCCTCTTCTTTTGCAGGGAAAATATAAGACCAAAGAAAGAGTATTTAATTGCATTATCTGCTCCCCCAAGTTATTTCTTTGTCTAATTTATGCAGAAACTAATTTTTTCTCTGTTTTAAAAGATTTATTTCCAACTAATATCATTGTACTTTGGGGTACTGCACTGTATTACAGTATGTGTTAAATTATTGCTTTGCCTGCATTGAATAGCATCATGACAGCCACCTGGAAACAGAGAGCAAACACCTCACAAAGACTGGGAAGGCAGCAATTCAGTTCCTTAGTAGACTGGCAAGCTCATTTTCCCACAAGTGAACAGGTTATGACTCACTAGTAAAAGATGTAACAGATTTTTAATACACTGGCCTTAATTTTAACAACCTTCTAGAAGGGGCTCAGTGGGAGAGAACTTTTTATCTCAGACTATAAATTTGAAGTAGTTACATCCTGCAAGCAGAGTGTTTCAACTTTTCAGGTTGCATTTAAAAGTAACCGGCTTAAACTTTGAGCAGATTGCAAGAACCATAAAAATTAGACCACACTGTGAGTAAGAATATGAAGGTGATTCACTGTGTGCTTCACAGGATAGAGACAAAACACATTTATCAGATGTTGGAGTGGCCCTGTGCTTGGGATTATGAATAGTGACATGCAAAGATTCAAACTGCATTTATTAACAAACAGTTGCAGTCGCTTTATCAACAGAGGTGCCACTGCCAGCACCAGACAGACCAACTCTTCTGCCATATGGTCTCTGTCCTGTCTGTCCATTCTAACTTGCAAATGACAAAGAAGTTATTCCTTTCCCTGTGCACTCAAAATTGTCCTATGGGGAGCCTGGGCTCCCTGAGTATGCTGTGTCATGTTATTACAATGCCTAATATACAACTCCAAGAAGGACAACCAAGGACAGGCAAAGGGTCTGTCAGTTTTATGGCCTTGAGGTGAAGAATGTCACTTATGTGACCATTTCAAAAGCAAATCAATATAAATAGAAGTCTTCTTTCATAGGAACACAAAGGGACAAATGGAGAGACAGGAAATCGCTAGAAGTCTTTTCCATCCCCTTCAGATATTCAAACAGAAGCGGCGAGTCCCTGTTCCCATATGCTCACAAACATTTCCCAGCTTTCAGATGACTTCTGGGTGAGTAGCTCTTCTGGGTGACTAGGTTTTAACACCATCATACTTCTCTCCTAACACTTCCTCTGCACAGGGGATGTCAGCAGCTTTTCACTGTTTGGGGAAATGGAGTAGTTTTCTGAAAAGGAAGTAGGAAAGAAATTGTAAGCAAGAAGCTCCATGAGGCTGGTACTCTCCACAGCAAACTCCTTTTTGGAGAGATGAAATGCACAAATCCAGCTGCTTTGCAAAGAGGAGTGAAGTAGCAAAATCAAATCCTTTCAGAAATATATCTCATATCAGCAGCACAGTCACAGAGATACTTCTAATCTCACGCTTTTCCTTTAATGTGTAGCAATTGGGGTGTGCAGAAGAGCAGCTTATCTGATTCCTGCAGGCAGGTTATAGACCTGGCTGTCATGCTGTTTGTGACATCTGGAACACTTCCCTTCATATTGAATTTCTTCTTCTCTTCCTTTTTCTCTCCCTTCCCCCCATCCTCCCCTCCCCC